>JASAND010010615.1:0-67190 GCA_030248195.1 Trissonchulus latispiculum | reverse complement strand
AGTGGTCCAAGGTAGTCTATGTGGGCTGCCGTGCCCAGGCTAGACCCTTGGGCTCCACCAAGTATATACCGTATAGTATTGGTCGGTTATGGGCTATATCTAGGTATATAATATTAGATTTGCCCTGCCTATTCTCTGCCAGTAGTAAAGAGGGTGGTTTTTATTTGGGAACGCTGGTTTTTTTGGGAATCGTTCCAAAAAAACCACCACCACCACCAAATTTTTTAATTACTCAGGATTGCCAGGGAGGCAGGCTAGGCTAGGGGCTATAGGTGGGCATATGTGGCAGACCGAGCCCTATGCATATGCACCCTAGTTGGGCTTAGAGGCTAGAAGCCGGATTTGGAATTTTTATTTCCCCCCCCCCCGCAACCCAAACAGGTGGTACACCTGTGACTGTGCCCAAATTTTTTTCAGCTAAAAATGGCACTTTTTGGACATAAAATCGACTATTCTCGACATAAATCTAATAGAAAACCACTCGTATTGCGTTTTAAAACCTATTTTTTAGCGTGTTTATCTGTTTCTAGACAAGTTTTTTAAAAATTTTTGAAAAATTGCAAAAATTGTTGCATTTTTTCTCTTGTATTTGTGTTTTTGTTGTATTTGTACTTGTATTTTTCTGTTGCATTTTAGGCAGTTTCACCAGGGGGGGGGGGGGTCGGGGGGGGGGTACTCCCCCCAAAATTTAACACCAACTTTACCCCCTCTCAGATTTTTGGTTGGACTATCCCTCCCCCAGCACTTTTTGGGGTCAAAAACTTAGCTAAATTTTGCTAAAAAATGGTCATTTTTTGAAAAATTTTTCTCAAATTTTCGCTTAAAATTGGTTTAAAACGGTGTAAAAACGCCTAAAACGATAAAAACAAGCCTTGTTTCGACAAAAAAGGCGTTAAAATACAGAAAAAATTTTGCGTTTCTAGGCCATTTTTTGAATTTTCTGAGGTCCGAATTTTGGGGGGTTCGGGGGGGTATTCCCCATCACATTTCGGGGGTCGACCACCAAATTTCCGAAGTTTACCACCCCCAACCAAAATTTCCGGTGAAACTGAATTTAGGGAGGGGGGAGGCATAGGTGTACCAGGCTACAGTTTGCCCCCTGTGAGACCCCCCCCCACGGAGAGGCCAGACCCCCTCCCCCCCTACCCGACCTCAATTACTCCCCCCCAAATTTCTGAAAATTTTTGAAAAAAATTCGAAAAAATGGCTATAAATCACATATAAAGAGCTAAAGATGGTTATTTATAGCAATTAAAAGGTAATATACGCAATTATAAACCACAATCTGGGCTAATTTAGGCATATTTTAGCACAAATTTGTCAATTTTCAAGCCCTATTTTCGCATACGAAAACTATTGACAGAAGCTTTTGAGGATGTTTAATGTACTGTACATCGAAAAAGGAGCATTTTTAGCCAAAAAAACCTGGGTACAGTTTAGGGGGGGTCCCCCTCCCACAAATTTCGGATTTTGGTGGGGTCCCCCGAGCCAAATTTGGACCTTCTACTCCCCACCCCCAACCCAAACAGGTGGTACACCTACGGCAGTGGCGGATCCAGGATTTTGAAAAGGGGGGGGGCCGCTGAAAAATTTTTCTGGGGGGGGGGGGTAAACCAAGTTTTTCCGGGTGGGGGGGGGGGTGTCAGAAATTTGCTTTTTCCAGGAACAAAATATTTTTACAAGAAAATATTGTGTATGGAAAGGCTAGTTCACTTGCCAATTGGAAAACAACTATATCCCGTGAGTGAAGCAAAGCATGCAGAAATTATATACACAAGAAGGACACGGGGGGTCTGGGGGGCAGAGCCCCCCAGAAGTTGAAGAATTTTTTGGAATTGGAAAAAAATCCGTCATGCAAACTTTTGAAAAGATTAAATAAATAAAATGGAAATGTATATACATGTGTGTATATATATAGTAACTTACGAAGTAAAAAACTTGCAGTAAAATAGTATAGCCATGGGGGGAAAAACCCACATTTTCGGATTTTGGCTGGAACTTTTTTATTATAAGGGTTATCTGAGAACTTTATATACCATCGTACTTGGCGTACTTAGAACTTTCTTTTAAGCCTATTTGCACTTCTGTAGGTTGTGCCGTTAGAGCGGTATAATGCAAAAAGTAGCGGGGGGAAAAACCCAATGGGGGGAAAAAAACCCAAATGGGGGGAAAATAAACCCACCCCTCACAGGTCTTAAAAATTGTTCTATCGCAATTCTGACACTTCCAGTGTAAAATTCAACCCTTTTTTAGTTAGTATGAAACAAAAAACCCGATCTAAGTAGCTTTTTATACCGCCGGAGGCGGTATACTTGTAATGGGTTGACCCATCTGAATTCCTATGTTTTGCATGTAAATTGTTTGGCGCGGAGGATTTCGGTCCTATCTTCAACACATGTCCCTAGTACGCAGGTTTTTTGCCCAACAGTATTTCTATGATTTTGCAATTTTTGCAGCATTGTTATCATACATTAACACGGGGTCCGATTCTGGGGGGGTCTACCCCGACCTCGGCGAGGGGTCTACCCTGAAAAATTCCAAAATTTTAAGGGGGTCTGCCCCAAAATTAACAAAAATTGCGAATTTTTGACGTTTTTGACCAAACATTAGCAAAAATGACAATTTTCAGCGATTTTTACGGAATTTTTTGAGAAAAATCGCTAAAATTTAGTAAAAAATTACTTATTTTTGGTAAAAATCGCTAAGGGGTCTACCCTTTTTTCCTTTTTGGACGAGAGGGTCTGCCCTTTTTTCCTTTTTGCTGAGGGGGTCTACCCGTTTTTTGTCGGTCGGGGGGGGGGTCTGCACCCCCCCCATTCCCCCCCCCACGTTATCCTATGATTGTTATAGTCCATTTTCTTCAATTTCTTTGCTCTGTAAATTGTTTTGCAAACGATCACTGTCTGCCTTTTTTCATATTACCGAAAACCGGGCGTTATTTTCCTGTCACTTGATTGGCAGAGGTTTAACAGATCAATAAATATAGCTAATACTGCCATTAAAATTTTCGTGTGAAAAGATTGATTTTGCGCTTGCACTGTATTTCTTGCATTAGTGTCTACTTTGCTTTAGAATTTACATAGAATAAATTGTTTAAAATAAACATAGATATAATTTAATCATAATTTTCTTTCTAGCGGTTTAGTCAATAAATTAAATAGTCGTTAATGTCAGAGTGGTGCAGTGGTTAGAGTGTCCGCTTTGCACTGATCCGGACGCAGATCGAATCCTTCTTCCGGCAAAATTTTACTTTCACAATTGAATACTTTCCAATAAATACTGTCATTCTTTTATCTCAGAAACCCCAAATGTTGGGGAGTTTAAACTAGTCAAATGCTAGCGTCACAATACAGTAGAACAATATGTTCTAAGCAAAACAAACAAAACATTGAGCACATAAATTTCAAACACTACGGATGCCTGTGTGTCTATTGATTTAGAATAAGTCTGGCTAAGCGGCACTGAGTGCCTAAAGGCAGCACTGGTAATAGTTTTCACTTCTTTTTCAAGCTTTCACAATGTTGGGGAGTTTAAACTAGTCAAATGCTAGCGTCACAATACAGTAGAACAATCTGTTCTAAGCAAAACAAACAAAACATTGAGCACATAAATTTCAAACACTACGACGGTATTTATTCCCCTTTTAAGGGGTAACTTGTTTTGAGATCTCATGTGCCGCTGAAAATGCTGCATCAACTGGCCAGGTTTCATGAAGTTTAACACATAAACATAAGGCAATTTTTGAAAAATGCTAAAAATGATGTAATTTGATAAAACTTATTATTCTATCGTGTAGAGAATGGTTTTTTACGTAGAATTGGCTGTTAAAATCCACATTTGTACCTGTATTGGTTCCTCCAGCTGCGAAATGGCACTTTTAAGGTTTTTAGCCCCTAGCTAGCCAGGTAAGCAAAATTGTCCGAATCTGACCGCATAGGATGACGCAGCGTGCTCGATAGTACCGTGCTATGGTCTCTAATTGTTTCCGTGTTGAGTTGTTAAAAAAATTTTCAAAAAAATTCGGGTGGGTTTTTTTCCCCCCAAAGTGGGTTTTTTTCCCCGCCACTTTTGGCAATGTGCCAGACTAACGGTACAGCGGATCGGTCTAATTTTGGCTGTGGAAGAGTTGCCATCATTGCAGATATTTGCAAAATTTTTCTAGCCCAACCCAGTCAAAAGTTACATCGGTCCAAACTTTTGGTAAATTTTTGCATGGTTGAACCAAAAACTAGTTGTCATTTTCAAAATGTCATTAAATTAAGCAAGAGTGAACCAAATGACTTGATCTTTGCATACATAGGTTAGAAAGAGTCGCGCTTCCTGCTGGTATGTTTTGGAGCTCATATCTCCAACCCATGACCCAGGAGGCGGGTGGGTTTTTCCCCCCAAAAAGGGGGTGGGTTTTTTTCACCCGATGGCTATATAAGTATATACAAGGAATGGTGGCAATAAAGAGGACAAGCTACAAGGGCAACAAAGATAATGTACGAAACGGGGGGTCTGGGGGGCGGCGGAGCCCCCCAGAAGTTGAAGAATTTTTTGAAATCGTGGAAAATTCAGCAATTCACATGTTTAAAAAGATTATATAGTTAAGATGAGATGAGTTATTGAGTTGCATAATCGATCAGTGGAAAACCAAAACGGCTTTTCAGAATTTTTCACTTCCTCGATTTATTCTAGAACACTTTCAGAAGCTGCCAATTATCAATCTTGCATTGCCCGTTTATATATATACGTTATGAAAGCAAAATAAAATTTGTAAGTATATATATAAATATAAGCCGGTATATAGTCATAAAATAAACTGAAAGCGTTTAGTACAATTAATTATATACTTACAAAGCAGGAAAGGAAACAAAATAGAAGACACTTTAAGTGACAGAAGTTCTGTCACAGAATTAAGTACGTAATAAAGCAGCACGGAAGTAGACGTAAGTGCGCGCAGGCGAAATTTTTTAAAAATTTGTGAAATTTATTAAAATTATGCTTAATTTTCACTCAAAATATGCATATAAACAGCTGAAAAAATTTTCTGGGGGGGCCCGGAATGTCAAAGGAGGGGGCCCAAATCGCAAAGGGGGGGGCCCGGGCCCCCGGGCCCCTCCCCTGGATCCGCCACTGACCTACGGGGGGAGGGCGGAGGGGAGGTGGGTCTGGTCTGAGCCCGGCTTGGGGGGGAGTAGTCGAGCTCGGGTATGGGGGGTGGGGGGTCTGGCCTCTCCGTGGGAGGTTTCACAGCGGGGTAAACTGTAGCCTGGTACACCTATGCTGGGGGGGGGCCCAATTACCAATTACACCATGCCGATTATACTACACCTTGCTTTTTGCCATCAGTTCAACTTGCGCTCAATTCATGCTTGTGGCTAGCTAACTGGCCTGTACGTCCACTATGTCGCAAATTTCCTACAATTGTAGAACTATAAAGAGTACGATGGCATTTAGCTACAAAAGTCTTAGACGTGTTCAAAATTCTACCACGCTGTACATTGCGCCTGCATAATTCGTAAATGAATTTTGCCCCGCGAGAATGAGTTTTGGAAAGGTTTTGGGCGGTGCTGGCATTTAGCTAACACAGCCCAAAATTCGATATTTGAAATTTATACTGTGCAATAATTAATTCTTGCAAAACCAAAGTGTGCATAAATCCTGCATATCTCCTTTCTTGGAATGGTGCAAGCTAAATCATGGAAATGTTTTTTGCCCTTTTCTCTATTTTTCACATTAAATTGTTCCTACCTTCGAATCGCGTCGTGGAGGCAGTCCCCCAAATCGCCCCGCCAAATGTCCTGCACATCGAGTTTAAATTTTGAGTAGTTTTGTTCTGTACGTAACGAGTAACCGTCTATTAATTGCATGCAATTTGAAAATGGGTGAAAACGAGGTGCCGCAGTAAATAAAGGCACTTTCCACTTGAACGTCTTTGAGAATGGGGCTTCCTTCGGTTGTATATTTGTAACTGATGCAAACAAAGAATTTAGGGTGGCTTTTAATGGGGAAAGTTTACTGTATGGCTTTATTTAGTGATTTTAGGGAGTAGCACCGACGCTGGAAAGCCGTGACCTCAAAAATCATTTAACCTGAATTTGGCGCAATTGCGGGCAAGAAGAAAACATGTTTGAGAGCTTTCGATTGACATAAAATTTAACATATTCCAAAACATTTGAAAAATAGCTATTTTTGAGATTATCGATGTCAGACCCTCATATTTTACCCCAGCGACCAATTGGGTGTACTAACCTACACCATTACCCTGTACCCAAACTTGACCTAAAGTCATCAATAATGGTGCGCAAATAGATAGACTAACATTTTATTGGTCTGTGTTGCCATAGCTCAATGTTATTTGCCAAAAAACGGGAATTTCCAAAATTTTGCTAAAAATTCAGATTTCTGCGCCAGAGAAATCTCGAAATCGGGCAGAGCTAACCAAGATCAATTGGTATCGTTCGAAATGTCTTGTCATAAACTGTGATTAGTAAGAAGCAGAATTTTTAAATACGCCTTACAACTTTCAGAATATTTCATCAAAGTCCACCAATTTATGAAGACCACCAATTTTAATATTGCAAAACAGTCAAATTTGGCTATTCTCAAACTTCAAAAATTAATTAAAAAATTTTGAAGTCCTAAATCAAAGTTCTGCTCCTACAAATCACCCCTCTAGATCGTATTTATAATATAATACGGACGTTGAAGTGCTAAGTTTTGTCGTTTTGTCGAGATTTCTCTGGCGCACGGAAAAAATCACCACCTTTTCCGTTTCCTATGTTTAACACATGCTGACAACCACTTTGAGGTGGAATTATTCGCTAACAGTAAGAGACCCTACTTTAATTTCAAAAACTCGCTAAAATATACCAATCGGACAACAAAATCTGTGAGAATGAGCGAAATAGGAGATGGTCGAAAAATCGGCCAAAAATGGACCCCCCTTAAACTTGTTTATTATAATCTTGCATGCCTGGATTTTGCCTCCTTTTCTCAGCTTTGTCAAGAGATTACTTTAGCTAGAAAGCAGAAATCGGGACAACTATGTTGAAACGCTGTCGGGGTATTTTTGTACAAAACACCACCGTAAGTAGTGTATGTAAGTTTATAGAGGCATTAGAAACCCTAGAACCTTCGGAACACAGAGATTCCGGAACCCATACACTCCCAGGAAAAACTTATAATTAGGCAGTTGCGAATTAAATCTCTTCAAAAAAGTTAAGAGCCCCTCAAGAACAGGGTTGGGCGAGACCAAAACTTCACCGATACCGAGATCGAGACCGAGAACAAGGCCAAAACCAGGGTGCCGAGACCGAGACCGAGAATGGCCAAGTCTCGGCTTGTGGGCAATTTTGTTGTGGGTTCTTGGGGTTCTTGGGCCAAGAACCCCCAACAAAATCTTAAAACTAGACATATAATGTAGTTACGGGTCAACTCTCATCGAAATATTGAGAATCCCAAGAAGCCCCATAAAAAGTTCTGGGTCAAATCTCTTAGTAAAATTACGAATCCCAGAGCCCCTATAACCCCCATGAAACTGAAAGATTCAGAAAAACAATTAGAGGATCAGAACGAGCATAAAGTGAATTTTATCTGGACATGGGCCGTTGATTTGAAAATTTCTTGACAGATCGAAGCAAAAGTCGGTGCGCCAAAGACGCAAAATTTTTCTCGAAAGTGTTGTAGCTCAACACTTTTATAAAGCAATCTATTAATGTTAGCTTCTGAGTATCAGAAACAGAACTTTTTTTGGTTTTTGAGCGAGTTCAGAAATTTTGTTCAAAGAATTGGAAAAAAATATTTAAAAGTGCATAAAAGCCAACCACAAACTCCTAGCATTGAATGAACGCGTTGCTCTGCGCGAGGGTTCCCACAGTGTTGACCCCCGCGCAGGGACTTGTTGCTCTGAGCTAGGGTTCCAACAGTGCTGACCCCCGCGCAGGGACGAGTTGCTCTGCGCGAGGGTTCCAACAGTGCCGACCCACGCGCAGGGACGCGTTGCTCTGCGCGAGGGTTCCAACAGTGCCGTCCCCCCCGCAGGGACGCGTTGCTCTGCGCGAGGGTTCCCACAGTGTTGACCCCCGCGCAGGGACTTGTTGCTCTGAGCTAGGGTTCCAACAATGCTGACCCCCGCGCAGGGACGAGTTGCTCTGCGCGAGGTTTCCAACAGTGCCGACCCCCGCGCAGGGACGCGTTGCTCTGCGCGAGGGTTCCAACAGTGCCGACCCCCGCGCAGGGACGCGTTCCTCTGCGCGAGGGTTCCAACAGTGCCGACCCCCGCGCAGGGACGCGTTCCTCTGCGCGAGGGTTCCAACAGTGCCGACCCCCGCGCAGGGACGCGTTGCTCTGCGCGAGGGTTCCAACAGTGCCGACCCCCGCGCAGGAACGCCTTGCTCTGCGCGAGGACTCCAAAAATGCTGAAGATCTTCTGCGCAGCGCTTCGCGCTGCGCGGGGGTCAAAAATTTTGCTGCGCACTGCGCGGGGGTTTCGGATTCTGGCCTATACATGTATAGGCCCAGTATAGGCATTGCGCATGTGTGGTCTCAATACTGCAGAAAATCCGGCAAATGTGCGGTGGCACGCAATTTCCCAACTTTGTGTTGAGTTTTCTCGCAACCGGAGACGTATTAGCTCAAACCAAGAAAAATGTGCCTCCGTTATAGGGCGAATTTTCATCCAGCCAAAAATAAGGCAAATCCATTGGGTAGTTTTTGAGAAATTGATGTTCAAAACAAAATAACCGCAGCTTTGACAAAGTCGTTTTTCGGCGAAATCTCTAGCTTAAAGCAACGAACTCCAGCGAATAGGTTTTGATAAAATGTGTAATGAACTGAGCAAGATTAAACTGACAATTTGATTAATTTGATTTGACTTGACTTTCCCTTCTAAATTAGGGTCTAAGATTAGGAATGGGGTCGTTTCAGTTGAGGGTTCACTTACACGGAAGGTTAGCGCGTTTGCCTGACTGACGCGTTAGACAAACTTAAGTACCAGATTCCCGAAAGGTAGTTTGCCAAAATCGGGGATCTCTACAGCCAACCTGTTAGGGGTACTGTCGTGAGTTCGTTAAATTAGGGGAGGTTAGGCTCTATCCAATCGCACCTGGAGTATGGATAGGAATGTTCTGACGCAACAGGTCAAAACTCGACTCACACAACTAGGCTTTATACTCGAGATATTCTCCTTCTATTCGCTTTATACTCCTATTCAGATCTAAACAATTTACCTTTACTCTTAGGGAGATCTCACCTGAATCTCTTTTCAGCTGCTAAAATGTGAGTCCGAAAACTGATGAGTAACAAGATTAATTTATTAAGATAGATAATTACTGTTACAATTATACTGATAACGTATTACACTTCAGATACTGAGAACAGTTCGCAAACGATAGATTTACAGTAATAAGACGACAGGGTTAACAATTTACGACAGTTATGTGATTTACACAGCTAACCAGAGTTGCCAGCCTGGGGAATAGGGTTGATTTAGGAGACGAGAGTTTACCAAATATAAACTAATTGAATTCAAGATTTAACCGGTTACTAATTAATTTAAGACTAACTGTTAGACCTCTTCTTCAGGTATTATGACTGGTCACGTTAGGTAGTGTTGCGTGTAGTGTGTGTTAACTCAACTCTACTCTCTATTAGTCTTTTACAGAAAACTACAACAAAAGTTCAATATAACAGATAATTAATAAAATTAACAGAGTGTCGGTTCTGAACAGCTCCGGTCTATGAAGTTGGGTGATCCCGTCAAGCTACACCTGCAGCTTCACGAGTGGTTTCGGATGGTTGGACTGAAGAACAATACAGGGGTCGGGCTAGGCGGGGTGTTACCAGGAGATGGCTGCAAATGTTATTATTAATTAAAGTTAAATGATCAAATTTAGATATTGCTTCGTTCTGCTTTTTTCGGATACTTCCTTGTGATCTAACTCTATCAGTGGCCTAAGCCAGAGACAACCGGGGAGCGTGAGCTCCCAACCGGGTGGCGATGGATGTATTAAGAACTGAGCACATTTTTAGATAAGTTCCGAATTAATTTGAAGAAAACATTCAATTTAATCTCAGCAACAAGTCAAGGTAAGTTTAGTTTTCCCAAATGATCAGGTTCGCGGTGGTTACTGTCTCTGTCCTAGACTACAATCCATATAGAGTTCCAATTCCCAAGTACCTTCATCAATTCGAACTGTCTCTAACTGGGCAAATCTGCTGATCAATCTACATTAATAATTTCCGTTCACTGAATACTGATTCCAATCGTACAGAAGCTCTCCGGATCGGTTCCGCAGACCACCAATCTGGACAGGATGTTGACCTCTCGAAGAACCTGGGTTAAAACCCATTAGTTCAGAATACAAGGGCGGGAATCAAACCCAGCAACTATTACTCACTTTTACGGCTTTCAGAAACGAAACTTTGAACTTTAGTTAATTCTGATTAAGATTTTTGTTGAAAACCAGAATTAACACACTTTGACCGCTTTTTGCGGGATGAAATGTGACTAATTGTGCGCTATTGGCTAAATATAAATCATTACAATTCTCAACTCCTACGTAATTGCACAGTATTAATAAATTACTAACTATTATTTCTGTGATTTTAGGTTTCTTTGGTACTTACGTAATGATATTCGCCGTATGTTAGATCCCATAATTACTCATTCATTTTGACAAACAAATATGATTCGATGTTTATAACCCAATTTGGCGAGGATTTTCAAACGGAAGACGTTTACCGTGTCGAGAACGTTGACATAAAAAGTCTGAGCTGTACAGATAATATACTTCGTAAAAGTACAAACCACAGCCAAATAAGTTGCCCCGTTAGCGAGAACAAGTGAGGGCAAGAGTAACAGTTTTGACATAATTCCTGCAATTTGATTAAAACTAACTTTTGCCTTTTGTGCTAAAGGCTGACAGAATGTATGAACTATTTTACAATGCACTACAAGAAATACTAGTTCGAGATGAATTTGGCTGTTTTTAATAAGTTTTAAGTATAGGCATAACTGTCACAGATCTAGCTAATTAATTCATACAATTACGAAACAGTGGACAGACTTAACTAATTTATATTACATGTTTTGGGACAAAATTTGGCTCTAAACAGGTAAAATAGACCAGCACGAAGTCCTTTATTTGCGATTCGTCCACTCCCCCCCTGCGGGGATACCTACGTGGACGAGTCGAGGACCACCTGGTAGTATCAGCTTATCCTGGAGGGTCCCCGTGACCCTGGACTAGATTAACTACCTAATTTGCACATTACCTCGATATTGAAATAGCACTCATTCACACTGTTTATCACACTCATATCCCTCAGATCAACAAATATTCACAACAAACAAACATTTGCACATATTTATATTATTTTCCTGTCTAATACAGGAGTTTAAGGACAATTTCACATGGATTGGTCTCATGCACCAGATGAGAACCAGTGAACTACCATAGAGAGTTCAGTATGATCCATAACTTGACAATCACTCGTAAGATGTACTACAATTTGTTACCTTCCTGAAGTCTTGGATTATCCCAATATCACTAGCTACGTTACTAATAACATCCAATCGACTGACATTCATACTGTTTTGGCAATCCTCACAACCCCTATCGTACAAGGGGAGATTCCGTGAGTTGCCGCCGCAATTAATCAAAAACATTCAATCTGCGTTGATACAAATCAGGGCATTCTACAACCATTCAACCAAACATCCTTGAAACTTGGTTAATTTTGGAACCTCACGCTCCATGAGGGTTTACCCGAATAATCACCCTAGGTACTTTTTAGGGGCGCATACACATCTAAGTTTTATAACACATTCACGCTTCAGACTTGCAGAACATTCACATTTCAAACTTGCAAAACATTCAAATTTCAACATTACAAAACAATTATATCAGTAATTATCTAGCTACTTAGACTAACTAATAATTCAAACTTAGGCTCATTTGCGTAAGGAGTTTATAAACTTTGAACTTTGTTGTGCGCGAGTTTTACGGCTTTTGCAATTCCTTAGAATTGCTTATAAAAGAAATTTTTTGGGAAAAACTTAAACTTCACAAGTTTGGAAAAGATTTGACTTGAATTTTGGTGAAAGCCAGTGAGTAATAATTGCTAAGCAATTATTACTAACAACAAAGAGCAATTGATTAAATCAAATACACCATTAGTTAATACTACGAAAATTGAGGAAGCCGCCCATTCCTCTTAAACGACTACTTAATAATTAATTAAATTAAGGCGATAAAGACTCATATTTTAAGAGTTGGCTTTGAAATACCCTATATAATTTTTTAATACCTAATAATTTTAATACCGACCTAACGCTGAAATAAAAACATAATACTGACTGTAAAATTTTGAACAACATGGCGCTTCTGTGACAAAATATGGCCGGCAACTCCTAGTTGCCGGCTGTGGGGAGTTAATTCTTCTAACTAGCTTATTAATTTTAGAGCCGTAATTAAGAGGCTCTCTAGCCCAGAATCAGGGGTTTGGAGTCCCACTCATAATCCCATGAAAACTACGAAAAATAACCCCAAAAGTGACAAATAAAGAGAATAATTTGGCCATAAAGGCTGTGGCTTGACTGGTAAAAATGGAATCCAAACGAGAAAAGAAGGAAAAAAGAAAGGTGGACACATCTCAAGACCTCCATCGCACAGGAGGGGTTTACATGAGCTGCCCTTGATTTTTGGAATAACATAAATAATAAAAATAAAGGGTAAAATAAAACTGGCCCGGAGGCCCAACATGCTACGGAACTAAAAAATGGCCTTGGGTCCAAGAAGTTGCTGTAAAATTGGGGGCTCCTTTGGCCCCAAAGTTCATGAGAAATTGACCATAAGGGCCCAGAATACCATAATAAAAAATAAAGGCCCAAAGGCCGAATATCACATAAAAGAAAAAAAATAAGGCCAAAAGGCCAAAAAGTCCTAATATTTTTCCTAGGCATTAATTTTTGAGCCGGATGTAGAAGATCCATAGGCTCCTGAAATTGTAGTCTTCGTGTTTTGTCTCAATCTTCCTTGCTGACCTGTGGGACAGAAAGGTCCCTAAAAAGCGTCCTAAGGGGAGTGTGTGTTACTATATTCCCGTACCACACCTGTGGTCCGAGAAGTAACACACACTGGGGGAAGGGGACTAAAAATCCGACCGCTATAGGTCGCTGCATAACGAACACTGATGAGTTTAAAATTTTGGGGACCGAGCTTACAGTTTTGCTGACAGCTCCGTGACAGATCATTAGCGAACTGGAGGCGGACTTTTCCTTTTATTTTAGAGTAAAGCTTCTAGAAAGTTCTAGAACTTTCTAGAAGCTTGCTATCTTTTGCACAGAGCTCCAGCGGCTGGTTAGTCAGCTGGGCCATTAAAAGCTGAAATTAATGAGATTTGGGAAATATTGCCCCCCAACTGACCCATTTTTGATGGATGTCGGGGTGCTGAAATTCTGCAAAACTTTGCGAAACTTTGGTTAACATGTAAACGTAACCAAAGGGGAAATACTAGAAATTTTGGCTTGTGTTTCCAACTTTTACGCAATCTACGTAAGTTTCAAAGACTTAAAACGGGAATCTTGATATTCTATGTATTTGACTAGACATGTTTGGTTAATTTCAGGAATAATTTTAATTAGGGGAAATTAATTAAGCCCCCTCCGAGCTTAACCTTAAATGTGTTAAATGTTTGTCTTATTTTCCTCTGGAGAGGCGAACTTTTGTTGTCCTCCCTCTGTTGGGCTAGGCCCAACAAAAGTTCACCTGAGGATAACCCTCAAGTACGTAGGAAAAAGAAAAGGGACAGCAGTACACCTGACTGCTATGTAGTCTGGGAGGTAGACAACCTCCCAGACAACGAAAGGAGGAAAGAAAGAAAGGAGGAAAGTTAGTATAAAGGTTTTTTAGAAGTCCACTTTTAGGACTTTCCTTTTCACTAAGGGAAAGAACACCTGTCCTTTCAAAGGGGGAAATTCCTGGGATTGCCCTTGATAATATTATTATTGTAATTACCTCAAGCATGATAAATCATCATTTTGGGCTAACTAATCCTAACTAAGCTTGTAGGTGCCTTTCTTAAGTGTTAGCGTTAGAATAAGTTTAAGCCTTTCCTCTCGTAGTAGTTATAAGATGCTTATTTGGGGCTGGCAACTCTGATTTTAACAATCGGACAATTATAATTAATTATGGCTTGGACACAATATCAAAAATACAACTTAACATAAGCAGGATTTTAGGTTCCGTTTTCTGTAGGAACTTCTTTTGGAATGATAACCAATTAGAAACTGACTTTTTAACCACTTTTGAGCGCAAGATCTAAGTTATTCCATTACAACCTCCACAAGTAAAATGTGTGGATTTTTTACTAGGGGGGATAAACCAAAAGTATTAACTAATTTCCCCTTCTCCTTTATCATTCCCATACTATCCCAATCACTTGAAGTTTCATTACATCAATACTGACCTTTCACCAAATAATCATGCTTAAGACCAATAGAGAGTAATCACTGTGCTGTGCTTCGTGCTTAACGTATTTCCCAGTTTATGTCATTGTTCCTTTCGTAGACCGCTTTCATTATTCATTACGGTAGCCTTCTATGGCTCACCAGTTATACTTTTCTATTATGTTTACTCCATATTTTGAACTATTACTTCTTCTTCTACTTCTTCCTTTGTTTGTGGGGTCGATCTAAGGATCAGTTCCGCACCCACCATTACCCTTTAAAACGTAAATTAATGTGCATATTCCTTTTCAGGTGGGATCGATCTGCTATGGATCAGTTCCGCAATTACCATTTCCCTTTAAAACGTAAACTAATTTGCATATTTTCACCTGATTCGCAACTTTTAGAAATATTCGAAATATTTTAAATGTGGATGATTGTAGTTCAATTTATGCTGAACGCACCTGGTTCAGTACTATCAAGAGTATGGGTCCATAAGCGCACCTGGCTTATATTTCACATTGGACTAATGATAAGCGCAACCGGCTTATATTTCAGCATTTATTAAGGGTTGGCCTTCTGTGACCCCTTTTCCTAAACTCTTCCTTCTGATGTTAAGGTCAAAATTCAGAAATACCGGTTATCCATTGTGCTCAAATGAAAGATAAGTTAACAACAAAATGAAATTCGCCAAACCAATGAAAGAATTTTGTCTTATTAGTCTCTGACGAATAATGTCCTTCCTGTCTCAAATAATTTTCTAATTATAAATTATAAAGTATAAAGCAAATTATAAATGCATAACCACAAGTTAAAACATAACACGATACATAAAGACGTAGAACGAAATACGCTGAATTAGAAACAGATATGGGCATCAAGTACAAGAATTTTTTGTTTTTTGTTACATTGTATCCCAACAGTTAAATACAATCTCAACACATAGTTTACATAACATAACAATAACAAAAGCTGTACCATTCAATTCAAAAGCAGTTCAACCATATAACCAGTGTACCGTATAATATATATCCAGCCGTATAATCAATTAATTATTCTTCCATTCCTCATAGGCAAAAAAGCTCTAGGATTCCGACTTGGTGGGAGAATTGAGTAGAAGGTTTATTGATGTTAATGGAAAGGGACTACAGGTAAGCAAATTCAAAAGATTGTAAATAAACGCTTCTGTTTTGAGTAATAAATGCGAGTTACTCGCCAAATATGTTTTCTTCAGACTTTCTTAAGGAAAAATATATATTTCTAGTCATTCATAAGAGGGATTTGGGAAATGCATGTGTTCATAAAGCATAAGTTAGAACGACTGCTTGCTGCACTCCGGCATCACTGGGTCCGGTGATCCGGGGCCTGGGAACAGTTTTGTTGAATTTTTAAGAACTTTCAAGCATATTGATACTATAATTTATTATTATTAACTGACTGTTATTTTGTTATACAAACATACAAAACGAAAATTGCTTGGAAGAATAACAGATTATGTGAAAGTCGCAAAAAATGAGTCTACCGTGTTAGTTATCCTCCCAAACGAAACGATACTGCAGGCACCATATATAGTCAAGACAATGAACATAAGATGAGGTAAAATAAAGCCAAAGACAATGTACATAAACTGAGTCCCTTAGCGGCAGAGGATTTGAGAGGTCTGGAGGTAATGTGTGGACAAAAAGGAAGAGTGTTAACATAAGCAGGATTTTAGGTTCCGTTTTCTGTAGGAACTTCTTTTGGAATGATAAACCAATTAGAAACTGACTTTTTAACCACTTTTGAGCGCAAGATCTAAGTTATTCTATTACAAATGTGCAATTGGAAGACGTATCGACTGAGTATAAATTTAACAAAATTGTACGTAAGATTTGGCAGTAATTTACAAAAAACTGATTTCCTCTTAAATGGCCATTTTTGGACCCCAAAATCGTTTTTGGCTTATACTGACTTAATAACTAGAGATAGCTCAAAAGTTGTAAAAGCAAAAATGTTCATTTCTGTGCCCTCTTTCCAGCCATCCCAACCAATCTGGTGCATCGACTATGTACTGAGAGAATAAACGCAAAAACTGGAAATTTCTTAACTTTGCATCTAAAAATGCGGGACTGGTCTCAGAGTGTTAAAGAGCGCCAAAATAGTATATTTGGAAAGTTTCATCCACTTTCATAAAGAAATAAAGCCTTTAGGGTCAAATTTACACAAAGCGATACCAGCACCTTAAGGTGGTGATTCCCTTTGGTCACATGAAGTTTGCACCATCATTACTCATTCATTACTTGGAGTTAAGAAGCCATTTTATATCAAAATGTAGCTTGACATTTTATCTTTTTAATGCATGACACGAAACTAATGTTGCTTTTCTAAAATAGTTTTAACACATTTTAGAATTTTCCAGAATTTTTGCAGAATCAAGTAAACTTTTTCGCGAGACATCTGTTATATCATTCGATACCTCCATCAAAAAGCTGGGGACGATTTTTTATTTATTGTAAAATCGCTCTTCGTTATAGAAGAATAAGCTGAAATGTGTGCGTACCCCGTATTTTGCCTACTTTTTCCAAATTTGTCAAGCGATTAGCTAGAAAGCAGCAATCGGGGCAACTAAAAAATCGTCCCTTGGTATATTTGTGCAAAACACATTTGTTCAGTAGCACCCCTCCAGCTTGCATGGTGAATGCTCTACAATCTTTGGAACAAATTGGTCATGTTTTTGCAAAAACTACATTTTTTGTGATAGCAGCCTACAAGATAGCAGTTGGAAGACGATCATGCGTCGGATAATTTGTCCCTGTGAGACCTTCAGACCGACGCTCTTAGTTTGATTTTACGGCTTGCGTAGTTCAAGAAATGTTGGGTTATTTGATTTCTCCAAAAATGACAAGTATTCGACGCCAAAACAAGAAATATCTATATCTATATCGCTATATCTCACGGTAGAGAAAAGTTAGAAACTTGCTTTAAAAAGTAAAAAATGTGAAGCTCAATGAGATCTTTCGAATGAATGTAGTCATAATTGTATAGCAGCTGCCAAACATTCAGAAATTGGGAAAAACCACTCTGACCGGAAATCTCGAATTTTTGAATCGGGAATGCGCGGAGAGTATTAGAACGCTAAAAGAACTTATTTCGTAAAGTTTCATCAAATTTCATCTTGATTTACGCCGCCAAATAACAATATGTGCCCAAAAGGAATCATCACCTTAATCCTAAAATTTTGCAAAATATATACACGAAAAATGGGGTAAAACTGGTGCCACACGGTGTGGAATATTTCATAGCATTCTCCTTGAACTCAATTCAAAATTATTAAAGTGCAATGCTATCTTCATGAACAATAAATGAAATTCCTTCCTTCTGTGTACAAACCTCAGTTTCTGTAGCTAATATTCAAAAGTTTGAATGAACCGCCTGTTTTTCAGTCAGTATTGGGTATTCACTTATGGGAGCAGGTCGGGCTTATGGCAATTCTCTCATCAGTCGGGTTGGGTAGCATAGTGTTGGGATTGTCTTTGGGGTGATCCGTTCCCCATTTATGTCTTCTGTTCGTTTTCATCTCTTGTTTTCTGGAAACTTAAGATTAGTTACTTTGGAAAGTATATTTGTAAAAATTTTAGTGGTTTTGTCTTAAATACTACTATTTTTGTAACTCTGAAAATAAACTTGCGGTACTGAAAATAGATTGCCGTCGCCTACTGTAGTGTTAAGAGTAAGCGGAGCTGGAATTAGACATGCACACACTCACGATCCTGTAGTCCTTACTTTATTCAGTATTCGTTTGCGACTAGCATCAGAAAACTCTACGCCCGTTTGACCCGGTGTGGTATATTTCCTTGATTTTATATAAAACTATGCAGGAGTAGCTAATTTCATGAAAATTCAATTTAAATTACACTTCTGCGATGACCAAGGCCGTACATAACTGATATTTCAAGACAAGCTCATCTGCATAATTGCACGGCTTTTCCTAATTTGAATATTCCTTTGAACACTAGTACGCACTGACAGCTTTCTTCGCACAAGCGCAAAACGGCTTCGTACTGACCACTCGCTCCCCCTGAATACTGTATGAGCAGCATCTGCATCTTATGCTTATGCTTTCCTGTCGCACTTCATGTCGACTTCTGACTCTCCTGCCGCTGGTCTAACCGCTGAACAAATTCACGGTCTCATCCAAGCCGCTATTGCCAACCAATCTGCCACTACTACACAACAGGATCTTCCTCCTCGATTTACGTCAGAAGGACTCCAACAACAAGCGGACCTGCTCTACAATATTGATAAAGAGTTGGTTAAGATTACTACTGCTGTCTCTCAGGCTGATGGTACCGTAGACGGTGATATCGTTTTGGAATCTGCAGGTAAAGCACGGACCATTATTAAGGATCGCCAGAAAATACTCAAAATAGCTGACAGAGGTGGGTGGACTGCCGTTAAAAAATTTCAAGGAGCTTCCGATATTGGCGACACCGAGGCCGAAAGCAGTAAGCCAATAATTTGTTTTTTATATCAATTAATTTGAGCTCTTACTTTCTTCCAAGTATATATTTTATCTCTTTTTCTGCTTTCTCTTGCTATTTCCATTGTATATCTGCCTTCCTCATATTCCATTACTTTGTATCTTTGTATTTTGACTTTTCCCCTTTTTAACTGTAGAACGGATTCAAAAAGCAATCGACGATGCTAAAACTGAAATGGAAAACCGCCGGAAATTCTCCACGCGTGGAATTACATCGTGGCGCCATGGCTCATTCAATTTCTCTCCCTACAGCTCATTCATACCAAATGGCGCCTCGCTCCCAAGCGTCGGGCCCCCCACGCCCACTCCTCAGTGGTGTCTACCCTCCCAAAATACTGCCTTTTGACCCGCGCCACTTCTACACTTGCAATGGATGCGGCAGATACGGCCATTGGTACAGAGAGTGTCCCTGGAAGCAATCGCAGGATCCCACCAGTGGTGGAGCCCCCGCCAAATAGTAAGGAGATATGCCCCATCCTTCAAGGTAAGAATCTTACCTTATATAATGGTATAAAAGGCAATTTGAAAAGGCACTCTCAGGCATGGGAAGCGATTACATCTGATTGGTACGTTCTAGATATGGTTAAGAACGGGTTTTCGATTCCCTTCTTGCAAACTCCCCTCCCGCATTCTTTTTGAACAACAGGTCCGCAATTAAGCACTTTGATTTTGTTGACCAAACAATTAATGACTTACACAAAAACGGCTTTATTAAACAGATATCCCACCCTCCGACAGTAGTTAGTCCCCTGTCAGCTCGCATGTCCAGTGGCAAAATGAGACTAATTCTAGATCTGAGATACGTGAACAAGTTCACTCGTCCCCCTAAATTTAAATTAGAAGATATAAGAGTGCCTCTTCAATTTTTAAATAAGGGAAATTTTATGTGCAGCTTCGACCTCAAATCTGGGTACTACCATTTAGATGTCAAAGATGTATATCACCAGTACCTTGGCAATTCATGGATTTCTGAGAACCGCCAAGCTTATTATGTTTTCACAGTTTTACCGTTTGGCCTCTCCTACGGCCCATATCTTTTCACAAAATTATTACGGCCAGTTATCGCTCACTGGCGTTCCCGGAGTATTCTCGTATCCATCTATCTCGATGATGCTTTAATAACAAGCTCCTCTTATCAGTCCACCCTTGAATCTGCCCTCATCTGTAAACAATATCTTTTGCAACTCGGTTTTACTCTTAATGAAAAATGTAGGTGGGAACCAACCCAACACTTGAAACATCTCGGTTGGTTACTGAATACTGAACAATATTCTCTTGAAATTCCGGAAATTCGCTTGAAAGATTGCTATGAATACCTTTCCGTTCTTCTTAAACAGAAAACAGTTTCCGCAAGGCAGCTCTCCAAAGTGTGCGGAAAAATTGTATCCTTTTCTTTAGCCTTTGGTGGCATTACAAGATTGTTGACCAGAGCGTTATACTCTGCTATTGCAAGTTCCCCGTCTTGGGATAAACACTTTGAGCCCAGTTCTGAGCAACTTTTCGAACTACTTTTCTGGCACACCCACCTCTTAAAGCTCTCCCCCGTAAAAATGTTGGAGTACAAAATTCCGGAAATTCTCGTGACCACTGATGCTTCTAGTCTTGGTTGTTCTGCTGTTTTACATGGTCGACCGTTTTCTGCCACGGTCTGAAATTTTGACGTCATGGAAGCCCAATTATCGTCTACCTACCGTGAATTACGAGCTGTTGAATTTGGCCTGGCCTCCTTTGCCGCAGAAATATCTCAAAAAACTGTCAAAGTTTTCACTGATAACTTCGCAGTGTGTAGTATCATCCGCAATGGCAGCTCTAAATCACATTTAAACATGATCGCGATTCGCATTTTTACTCTGTGCATTAAACATTCAGTACGGCTAGAACTCGAATGGATCTTGCGGCACCTTAATACTGTTGCCGATTTTTACAGTCGCTCACACGATACGGATAATTGGTCCGTTTCGGACCAAATGTTTCAGTTTTTGGACTCCTGCTGGGGTCCTCACACTATAGACAGGTTCGCTAGCTTAGAGAACTCTAAGTTACCTAGGTACAACTCTAAAGTGTGGTACCCCGGAACCGAAATGGTCGATGCTTTTTCTATCTCCTGGGCTTCAGAAAATAATTGGTTAGTACCACCCGTCCCTTTAATCCCTCGTGTTCTCACACATCTCAAAGCTAGTAAAGCAACCGGCACGCTCATCTGCCCTTTCTTGCCTTCATCTTACTTGTGGCCTTGTATTATAGGTTTAAAGAAGAACCCTTCACCTGTATTAGCCTCCTGTATCTTCTCCTCATCTGCTGTGTCTGGTCGCGGTCCTATCCCCTGTACCGCTCGCTCACCGTTTATCGCCTACCGTCTTGACTTTGCTTCCTAAAAACTTTTTGCACTTTTTCTTGGGCACTATACCTGCCATTGTTTTGTTTATTTGTATTGAAATAAAAGTTATTTGGTAACTTGTGAAAAAATAACTGATATTTCAAGACATCCTCATCTGCATAATTGCACGGCTTTTCCTAATTTGAATATTCCTTTGAACACTAGTACGCACTGACAGCTTTCTTCGCACAAAACGGCTTCGTACTGACCACTCGCTCCCCCTGAATACTGTATGAGCAGCATCTGCACTCCCTCCCACCCACACCCTAGTAATATATACTAAACACTTCTCTTTATTTCAGACCTTCAAGAGCTGTTCGATTCTCAGCTCGGTTCTTGCATATACTCTCACGAGGTCAATTCTTCCGCCCTATTTTCTTTTCTGCTCTCAGCAAAAGCTACATCGTCTACCTGCCAATACATCTATGCCCTGAAAAAATTTAAGACTTGGACAACTCAGCGAAATGCTGATTGGATTCCATGTCCTACTCCTCGTCTCACAGCATATCTCTTGCATCTGGCTAACCGACACTCGATTTCTCAGTGCACAATAGCCTATAGTGCCATTGCTTGGGCCCACCACATCGCTGGACTGCCCTCCCCTACTGACACTCACATAGGAAAGTTGTCTCTTGAGGCGGCAAAACGCATCAGTTGTTGCACGCCGCGACGTCGTGAACCTTTGCTTCCGAATCATCTGTCTGTCCTGTTAGCCCATATGTCTAAAGCCGACAGCTTATCATCACTCCGCTTCGCTGTTCTACTCCTTTTTCAGTTCTATGGTTTCCTTCGCATTTCCGAAGCACTCAATCTGAAATTTCAGGATGTCTCTTTCAATGACATTTCCATCACCCTAGCAATCCGCAGATCGAAAACTGACCAGCATCTCTATGGTAAAACAGTTACAATTGCGGCTGGATCTGGACCACTTTCCCCAATTGAGCTGACGCGCCGGTATCTCGCACGGCTGCCACCTTCCCATCAGCTTTGCACTTGCCCTTTCTTTCCCCGCTTGCGTGGTTCTCTGATCCTTCCAACACCTATGTCCTATAATGCAGCTCGGCTGCAATTTTCCCAATCCATAAAAGAATTGAAAATTTCGGGCCAGTTTTCACTTCACAGTCTCAGAATAGGCGGTACCACTGCTGCTGCTAGGGCAGGCGTCCCCCTTCATCTGATTCAGCAACACGGCCGGTGGAAGTCGAAAAATATGCTGGCTGTATACATTCGTCCGTCTCTACAAGAACGACTCGCCTCTTCCGCTGCCCTCCTTTCCTGACGCCGTTTGCGCTGCACTATACCTGCCATT
This sequence comes from Trissonchulus latispiculum, assembly GCA_030248195.1. Taxonomy (NCBI): domain Eukaryota; kingdom Metazoa; phylum Nematoda; class Enoplea; order Enoplida; family Ironidae; genus Trissonchulus; species Trissonchulus latispiculum. Next base: position 44,548 of record JASAND010010615.1, on the reverse strand, counting down.
GTTTTGTTTATTTGTATTGAAATAAAAGTTATTTGGTAACTTGTGAAAAAATAACTAATATTTTAATTCTTCAAATTCGAGCGCGCACTCTGTCAGTTCTTGATTCAGGTGTTGGCGGGAACAACCGTATTTGCCCCCTTTATCTAAATTTCTTTGGCCTTTTATAATGTCCGTGATTGCTTCATCTTGGTTTTGGAATTTTTGTGTTACGAGGTGTGTTCTTGTCTTCGGCTGCTGTCAAATATTATATATTTCTAGTGCTTGGTACAAATTTACTACATTTATAATTTCATGTTTTGTGCTACTTTCCTAATAAACTCGCGACACCTCAAGTTTGGACTGTCGTCGACTTTTGTAGTTGGCAGGATAGCCGGGGGAAATAATCAGACATGAACACATTCTTCTACCTGCAAATCTAGCCTGTTATTATTTTTCTTGAATTTAATATTAAACTCTACACCGAAACCTGTCGGGCGTTACCATCCCGTAGGCTGCTATCATAAAAATGTTGCTTTAGTAAAAACTGGACCAAACTTTTTCCAGCAATTGTAGAGATTTCACGATGAAAGACACGGGGTTGTGTCACCTGGCCGGTGTGTTCTGCATACAAATACCTAGGGACTCTTTTTTAGTTGCCCCAATAGCTGTATTTTAGTTAACGTGATCGCTTGCGAAAATTGGAAAGTAGGCAGAAATCAAGCTGGGCATACATTTTAGCTAGTTCTCCATTACGACGAGCGATTTCATTACCACTAAAAAAGGGTCCCCAGCTCTTTGATGACGCATATGTGTAGAAAAAGTGGAAGAACAGATTAATGAATTGCGTACTTTTATGAAAAATGATCCTATCAATTTTTGAAAAAAATGAGTGCTTGTGTATTTACTAAACCTAAACAAATGCTAAACTTACCCCCTTCTAAAACTTTTACAAACTAAAACCTAATACTTTTATTGAATTATTGCAAGACTTAGTTCATGCAAAACTTCAGGAAGTAAAAACATGAAACAATTAATCGAAATAAACAAGAAACAATAATAGTTCCTTTTTTAATAAATTAGTCATTTTTTAAATTTAAGGAAAATTGTCAATGAAAATACAGATAAATAATTATCGCCAACAGACCATGGCAATAAATATGTAAACCCAATGGTCCTGTACTCCTATGACGCACCAATTTCCAGTTTCATATTTAATTATAGACAAGTTGTCTCGGATATAGAAGAATTCCTTTCGAATTCTAACTCTTGTGAATGTGATAGCTCTGAATTCTGTGCTCTAACCATGAGCATGAATTTAGAAATTATTCAAAATAAAGAGCTGAAATGCTTATTTAAAAAGACCCTAATATAGATTAGCCAAAAAGGTGGATTTTAGAAAGATGTTGTATTGATCTATCAAAATCGCTATAGGTTTACATAAATAAATATTGTGCTAAATTTAATATTTTAAGGTGGTGACTCCTTTTAGAGACATCAAATTTGAACCATTATTACTCAACCATTACTTGGACTTAAGAAGCCATTTCTATATCAAAATGCAGCGTTACATGTGCTCTTTCTAATGAATACAAGGAAACTAACTTTAGTTCTTGGAAATTATTTTACTGCATTTTCGAAGTAATTTAATTTTCCAGATTTTTTGCAGACTAAAGTAAATTTTTTCGTGAGGCATCGGCCGCATCATTCGATTCCACTATCAAATAGCTGGGGACCCTTTTTAGTTATTATGAAACCGCTCTTCGTCGTAAAGAAATTAGCTAAAATGTATGCGCAACCTGGATTTTGCCTACTTTTCCCAACTTTGGCAAGCGACAACTTTATCTAGAAAGAAGCAATCGGGACAACTAAAAAGGGTCCCTGGGTATTTTAGTGTAAAACACGTCCAGTAAGTGGCAACCATCTAGCTTGCATAGTAAATGCTCCACAATCGCTGGAAAAAGTTTGGTCATGTTTATGCAAAAACTACATTTTCTATGATAGCAGCGTACGGGGTAGCAGTTAGAAGATTATACTGTCACGGATAATCGGTCTCGACGAGACCTTCAGTTTGACACCCGTAGTTTAATTTTACGGCTTACGTAGCGCAAGAAATGACGGATTATTTGATTTCTGCAAAAATGACAAGTTTTCAACGCCAAAATAGGAAAATCGACTATATCTCACGATAGCAAAAAGCTGGAAAGGTACTTCAAAAAGCAAAAATGTAGAGCTCAACAAGATCTTTCGAATGAATATAATGATAGCTATGCAGCTAGCAAAATCAGTAAAAACGGCCCTGAACGGAGACGTCGAATTTTTGAAGCGGGATTGCGCGGAGGGTGTTAGAATGCTAAAACAACTTATTTTGGAAAATTTCATCAAATTTCATCTTGATTTGAACCGTCAATCAAGAATATGTGCCCAAAGGGAATAACCACCTTAAAAGATCCACTACATCAATGGAAACTAAAGTCTGACCAAAAAATCTTGGAACCGAACTGTGAGCGCTTGTCCTGAGTTAACCTTTCAAGTTAGCTGTATAAAGTATATGTCTTTAGAAACCTCAGGAGGAGGAGAATCCGGTAAAACCATCATATCCGGTCTATATCCGGTTACCGGATGCCAAATCGATAAAAACGCTTCAGATTCGGAAAGAGAATGCTAATTAATTCATACTCTAGCACATTGGTCCTTGGCCCAAGACATCTCCAAAAATCCGGTCACATCCGGTCTATGTCCGGTAACCGGATGTCTATTTCACAAAAACTGTACAGCAAGATGGGTAGGTCGTACAGTTTCGCTGATTGAATTTTTAGATTCAGCGGGTCGAAATTAGTCTATGTACGAAGTTTTTTCCAATTTGGACCAAAATTGCGTGATTTATGGTCGTATCCGATGTGGAAAAAACCGGAAAAGTTGGTTTTTCCGGTCTGGTGCTCGGAATCGCGGATAAAAAATGTTAGTTTTAGGCACAATGAATATTTGGGAGGCTACTTTCATTTTACCGGCGTCAAAGTAATCGAATATCCGGTCGATTTCCAGTTCTGAGCTTTGAAATTTGAAATTTCATGGGCTATTATCTTGGTATCCGGTTGGTCCGGAAGTCCAATTATTTCATTAAAGTGACATTTTGTCTATCCCTAACAAGCATCAACCTCAAATCACTTCATGTCTGCTGTAAGTTTTGAATGACAGCGTTTTAAAAACGTGCTGAGTTTGCTTGTTTTGTCTAATTGTTAAACCGGATATGAGATTTGATCCCATACGCTTAGCTTTCTCGCACGCAATATAACTTATTTTTGAACCATTTTTAAAACGCTATCATTCAAAAATTACAGCAGATGTGAAATAATTTGAGGTTGATGCTTGTTATGGATAGACGAAATATCATTTCAATGAAATAATTTGACTTCCGGACCAACCGGATACTGAGATAATAGCCCACGAAATTTCAAATTTCAAAGCTCAGAACCGGAAATCGACCGGATATTCGATTACTTTGACACCGGTAAAATGAAAGTAGCCTCCCAAATATTCATTGTGCCAAAAACTAACATTTTTTATCCGCGATTCCGAACACCAGACCGGAAAAACCAATTTTCCGGTTTTTTTCGCACCGGACACGACCATAAATCACGCAATTTTGGTCCAAATTGGACAAAACTTCGTACATAGACTAATTTCGACACGCTGAATCTAAAACTTCAATCAGCGAAACTGTACGACCTACCCATCTTGCTGTACAGTTTTTGTGATCTAGACATCCGGTTAACGGATATAGACCGGATGTGACCGGATTTTCGGAGATGTCTTCGGTCAAGGATCAATATGCTAGAGTATGAATTAATTAGTATTCTCTTTCCGAATCTGAAGCGTTTTTATCGATTTGGCATCCGGTAACCGGATATAGACCGGATATGATGGTTTTACCGGATTCTCTTCCTCCTGAGGTTTCTAAAAATATATACTTTATACAGACTAACTTCAAAGGTTAACTCAGGACAAGCGCTCACAGTTCGGTTCCAAGAATTTTTGGTCAGACTTTAGTAACAAAATGCGCTAACGGTCACTGCGTAAGGAGAGAATAGAGAAAAGTGGCTAAAGCGGAATAATGCTAATTGTAGATTGATAGCGCCTAAAATAATTGAAACCAGCTTTTTAGATACAGAGTAATGAATGTAGTCGAGAGGCACGCAAGCAGCACTTCACTGTCAGTCTGATTACTGCAAAAGAAGGAACATAACAAGGCAAAACAATCTTTTAAAAATGATTATCGTTGGTACTCCCCGCCCTTGTTCTGATCCGTTAGCCAGCGTTTTGACAATCCTTTCATTCCAGAGTTCCAAATAGCTGGAGGATGACATCAGCAAAAGCGGTTTCTTCTAAACGTCTTTGTCTTTCACGTTTTTGCGGTAGTTTTTGGGTTAGCACGAGAAGTCTAAAAACATTAGAACTTTAATGATAGATCCATAGATCAAACTTGGAAGAATATAGCCACTTCATGAATTCACTTTAGGCTTGCCCAAACTTAAAATTTCTATCGAATTGTATAATTTCTATCGAAATATTTCTTGCTCATCCTTCTTTGGAATTGAAATTGGAATTTGTAATTTTTTCTCGTGCAACCCCCCTTTTGATGGTACCAAACTGATTTCCAAAAATCTTGCCTGCCTTGCTGTTGACGATATGCAATGCTTCCGTGGCATGTTGAGGTGCACCAGTGCAAACAGGAAGAGAATATTCCATGAACGGCGAATAGCAGCCTTGACAAATGTGACAAAGCCTTCCTTGATAGCAAGTCCGCATGACGCCGCAGCATGTCAAGCAGTCGACTTGTGAAGCTGCTTTCTGCTTCACATTAGGGGCCCATAACATGTTGCTTGTGAAGATTAGTTCGCAATTTCATAGAGTCACACATAGGAACATTCCCACATGTTATTGGTGTTGCCTGATTCCTGTTAGCTCTTCCTGAAATGAGCATCCTCTGAGTAAGTCAAATTCCATCCTCCAGTTCCTAGTCCAAACGAAACACTCGAACAAATCAGCTTCCACAAATGTGGCAACAATGTTTTGCTCTGTAGGTGACGAAATGGTAGCAAATATAGTCAAGTCATCGGCAAACACGATGCTGCGACACCCAGTCTAGATTTTAAGTCATTGATATACACGAGAAACAGCGAGCCCAAGAATAGATTCCTCGGAAACTCCAGATGTCACTGGCTTTGGATATGAGTAGACCTCATGTACTCTTACTAAGTTAAGCACTTAAGATACGGGGAGTAAGAACCATGATTACTACTTACGGCATCTCTACCTAAGCACAGTAATAAAAATGGGAAATTTTGAAAATCGCAACCAGATTGCTTTGACACGGATAAGTAATTAGAAAACAACTTTACACACGCATTGTTGGGATAATTGCCAAGGGCTATTTGCCATGGCTTCGCATTTCGTCCTTTTGTTCGGAAAAAGTAAGCGTACAAACTTGAAAAGTTTGACGAAAATCTGATAATTATATTTTTCTCAAAATTTTGAGTTTACATGACCATTAAGCAATTGCAGAATAAGTAGCCCTTATTCAGACGTTTCTTTTGAAGGCTAAACTGATCGTCTTTCTTTCGCTTTCCCACAATTCGAGAAATCAAAATCCATCTTCCAGAATTGTTTTCCTGATATCCACTCCTCGTCGTTTAAGAACAGCTGAAATGAGACATCTGTACTCTAGTTGTAACAAGCACATATTAAGCTATAAAATGATAATTATTTGACGATCGACGCGCGTCAACGGGTGTGTTGAAGTTTGAAAAGTTTTCCAGGGTCGAGTTAAATGAAGGATATAGAGATTCTGGAAGGTAAGAAATATGAAAGGCGGGTCGTAATCTTGCCAAACGGACTGAACAGTTACTCTTGATTTGTCTACTCATGCGATACATGAAAAGGACACATATACATGAGACTTTGCAATTTAATGCATATAACATAAATGTTTTGTTTCTACAATAATGTCATAATTGCTCATATGTAGATATTTCATTTCTAATAGTTATCTAACGAGGTCCGCCACGCCCTCTGCGAAACAAGCCACCGCGTGGACCTTGTCCGCCTGGACCTGGTCCACGTTTTCCTCTGACACCCCCAGGTGGCGGTGGTCTTCCACCAGGGCCGGGTCCCTTCCCACCTCTTCCTCCTCCACCACCTCCTCTTCCTCCGCCCCCTCTTCCACCGCCACCTCTCCCTCCTCCACCTCTGCCTCCTCCGCCTCTTCCACCACCACCTCCGCCGCCGCCGCCTCCTCCTCCTCCACCACCACCACCACCATTTCCAGTTGTGATCAGTGGTACGACTGGAGGTCGAGCACTACCTGAGGGTTCTTTGAGGTCAGTATACCCGTAAGTAATCATCTTCTGAAAACTCTCTGAAAAGTCCTTGAACCAATTGTCTTCTATAAAGCTGTATTCTTCCACAAGATATGCAGTACTGGAGCGTGAGCACGAATCATACCGGCACTGGGGGTATCCACTTGGTTCTAACTGAAAACAAAATTTAATATTGAGACATGTGTATTCTTCATTCAACCTGTACGAGTAATGGAAGAGGAAGACTAGCTGTGATAGAAGGGCGTTCAGTGACATGTGTAATTTGTTAACGAGCTGAAGTTAAAGGTGGTTGTTTCTGCTAATTATGAACTAGTGGTGACATGACGGTGGGGCAGCAGACAGCGACATTACCATACACATTTTATTACAGCGTTGCCTAAGTAAATTAGGCATCGTTCTAGCGTACATTAGTTGCCAGTTGTAAGTTGTGACTTCCTTTAGCTTACACTACCAGTTTTTTGCTGTTAGTGGGTTACCCTAAGCAACTTCCCTGTAACTCTGTAAAACAGACGTTGTGACAACGAATGGTGGTAATATCTTATCACAACGTTGTTGAGCGTAACCAAAGCTTTTCACGATAACCTTACAGTCTATATTATTGAGAAAAAATACCAGTTCTTACCTGAGTAACATTTTTGTATAAGGACATATCAGTATTTAAATTCATAACATTGAGTGAATTTCTTCCTCCATCACGTTCCCACCAAAATCTGTAGTCTAGACTTCCTTTAGTACCACGTTCTCTCAAATCCTACAAATAATTCATACAACAGCAAAAAATGTGTCCTTGCATCTGCGGTACAATTCACAACTACCTAAAATGATTCACAAACACTAAATTTAGAAATTTGTAGAAATTTAAAGAAATTCAATGATATATAAATGTTGTCATTATCACCTGTTTATTAAAGGACTGTTGTTTTCCTGTCATTCCCACAAGCATTCACCAGTCTACACTTTCGCACTCTTGCTGTTTCTCAACCATTGCTTTTTTGATCTTGGCTTGATTTTATTGGTAACTGGTTTCTGTGACCACTGGTTTCAGCCACTTAAGGTGGTGTATTCTTTCCCGTATTTTGGATGATAACTTTCGCGAAAGTAATGCAAAATGTCTGAAACTTTCGGAACACACTACTTCGATGTTCTTGAAAACACTAGTAACAACCCTGGAGTTTTGCGTAAAAATTCGAAAACTTTTGATTTTAGCCAAATAAATTTCATAGATATTAGCCAAAGCCATATTCAATCGAAAGAACTGGTCAATCTGTATAACTTTACTCCTAGACTATTTTTACAATCTTTAACATTCCGAGAGATAAACGAGATTCAAGATTTTTGGGATCAAAAACCACCTAATGCACAAATTTCCAGTTTGTCAATTGCTGATACAGATAAGCACAACATTCGATTACGGAATAACCAAATCGAAAACCGTATGCAAGCGAACACTCTGTGCAAAAATGAGCAAGTTTTCTTGAGTTTAGCTAAAGTTGTGGCTAAAAACCGATTTTTCAAAAAGTGCAGTCAGTCTGTTTTAAACACAAATTTCTCTGTACTGTCTCAGTCAAACTGCAAACAATTTCACAGGCACATTTTTGAACTATTGATGAGGGTCATGTTTCGTGGTTTTTGCTGAAACCTTCACAAGTTTGTGCAGTTCTCATTTGAAGTGTCGAAAAATCATGAAATTACGAAAATTTTAACTTTTTGATATTTTTTCATTTCTAGGGTTATAGGCAACTCCTACCGAAAGCAAGAAAAATGACCCTCGGCAAGACTCAACATGCCAATATGGTTTAGATCAGACATGTGCAGGAAGTTTATGGGAGGGTAAAAACCGGATTTTCCGGTTTTTTTGCCCAAGAAACTGGAAACATCCGGATTCTGGAGAGATGAGGGACCCCTCTGTGTCTGTGTGGAGGGGGGGGTGAGCGAGCACCAGGCGTAAACCTCCCCCCAAGCACATGAAAGACGACCAAACTTTGGTTAATTTGCACAGACTTCAGAAATCCTTGTTTCAAAATGGTTTGTGGTCTCTTCTGTGTAAATCACTCTAGAAAGTAGTTTATAGTTTGACTATATCACTAAAATTTCCTCATTTCATGTTTGCTATATAAGTCCTTAAATTGAACAAGTTACGACGTTTTGAAAACGACTGCGGTAAACGTTTCCACCACCTTAAGGGGGGGTCGCCAATTTTCGACCATCTCCGATATTTCTCATTTTCACATATTTTGTAGTCCCTATAGGTTTCCAGAACAAGACAGTTACGTTTGTTGCAGAACTTTTCCTATCATTCACAATAGTCCTGTAAAGCAGGAGGCTGGCATATGGTCAACCTTTTCGTTATTTACAGATATTACGAAACCTAGATAGCAAATACCTGGCTTGCACAACTGCAAGCATTCCGCCACGTGTCATGTAGCGCCACCTATAGGCTAGGCCAGGGGTTCGGGACCCCTCTTGGAGCTGCATAATTGGGACACCCCAGCTAGCGGGCGCTTCACTTGGGAGGGGGTTATCCGTCAAACTTCTCTCACCTTCAGTGTTAAGTTTTCTCTTGTCGTGCACAGTCTCTATTCCCTCTCTCTCTCTCTCTCTCTCTCTCTCTCTCTCTATATATATATATATATATATATATATATATATATATATATATATATATATATATATATATATATATATATACATCTCGTATATTTCTCGCCTTGGAGTTCACCCAATGAACTATATTTGGTACGTTAGCGAGGTTTAGCCCTTCTTGGTGATTGCGTGCACTAGTTTATTTACTGTATTTACTGTCTTGTCTAATTCTTGGGCTTCGCCCCCCTAAATTATTCTAGTTAATCTTTCTATATTCGCTGTATTTCTATAACTCGTGTTGTTACGTATTAAATATGTCCAGTAGGTTTGTGTATTTTCGCAGGTCATTTATGAGCTCCTAGGTTAGTTTAATTATTCTGAGGTGAGCGAGAGTCCACCCCTCACTAGGTCCATATATTTGGTGAGGTTTCCCCGGCCGGCTCCTGCGCGGTTGGTGTGTTATTCACTTGTGCCACGGTCTCCTCACTTGAGTTACTCTCGCGGGGTAAGGGTACTTTTGTGTTAGGTTAGTTTCATCCTGGTACCGCTAGATTTAGGCTGCCAGGAGCTCAGGGTGTGAATTTTGGCCTTGTTGTTTGAATTCCTTCGCTAAAATTTCAAGTTTTTGTTTCGGTAAATTTTTGTTACTTTTTTCGTGGGGTTTTAACCCTTGGCAAACGTTTCTCTGCTGGCCGTTCAATCATTTTTGTCTGTTGTTCTACGTACTTATTTTACTCTCCCCCATATAGGGTCAAAATTTGTCAGTATTTTCTACAGGTGTTTGTGTGTTTATATACGTATTAATGTGTAGGCGTGTGGGTTTGATCCAACCCAATACCAATTTTAGGCTGCAAATATTTTTTTATCTTTGGGGTGAGCTAGTCTATGGCATTTTTCTCAGGATTTGAGGTAGTAAATACCAAAATTTTTGTAGTGTCAAAAATAACTTGCTTTTCTTTAATTTGTTATCTTGTTGCGGTACCTGGTATTTTTCCTTTGTATTTGTGATAATATGCCGAATTTTTGCATTTTTTCTGGTTATTCTTGTATAGCACTCTATGTTTTAGGATATTTTTTGCACAACCTCTTTGTCTCGAGTGAGTTTGCTCTATTTAGCAACACATTATTATTTTGTAGCCGGTATCGCACTTAAATTTCATTATACCCATATAACTTGTTTTTGGGGATACCTAGTGGTAAATCCGTTTGTATTTTTGCTCGCAAATAATTTTTTCAGCACTTTCAGTCAAACGGATCTCACCCAAGAATTTGGAAAATGGATTCTGTACGCATGTCCGAAAGATCGAAAGCTAAGAAGGAAAGGAATCAGCCGTATCAAAATCCAATGTTATTGTAGAGAACATGCTGGCGGAACCACGTGAGGCTCGCGCCGAGTGGGTCCCTCCACCTGGGGTGTTCGGGACTCGGCTCTGGAATTCCTTCCTCGGACTTGCTCGGCGTCATAAGCAGACTTGAGGACGAGAGGTGCTGGTTCTAGTCTGAGAGGAGGCGCAGCCCGTTCTGTTGACGGCAGTTTGTTAGGTTCTTTGGAAGATTTGGAGAATGTTGGTTCGTTGACGGCTGTCACTTCGCAGGAATCTGTCTATGTGTCGGCAGCTTCGAGCATGGAATTTCTGCAAAATGATTCTGCCTACCCCCTTCGCGGTGCAACCGCTCGGGCCAGGTTCTTCATTGGTCAAACGGTAAGAAACCTGTACTGAAACATGCCCGGCCAGCAACAGAGCGGCTCCCCTCAAAGTTTTGGGTCGAGCACCGGAGACTAGACGGTGATCGGTCGGGACGGATTCATGCTGCCGGGTCATCTCGCTACTTCCATCGCGAATCTGATACCCCCCGTGGCCTCGGCTTCGCCGGAACAACCATCTGTGTCGGGAATTTCTGGGGCTACCTACAAGTTTGGGTTATTGGACTTGGACCTCGACCAGGAATTCAGTTTGGGGACCGCAACACTGGCCAATTTGGTGTTAGAGCCGATAGCTGACGAAAGATTATCTTGGGATATCGCGTATGATGGTTATCAATTGTCGGGGGCTCTAAGAAATGGTTGATTTGAAACGTCGGTTATTGCTACAGGATTGAGTACGCCGGTAACGACAAGTGATGGAGCTATGAGTCAATTCGCGATTCAGTCGCGTGTGCGCATCACTCATCGAAACTTTCTGCTAACGAACCAGCTAATGAAAATTCATTCATGTTGCGATTGAGTGTTGTGCTAAATAGCACGGTGTTATCTTCACTGGCTGATCTTTCATCGCCGTTGGCGCATCGGACTAACCTTAGGCTGCCTTCGGTTCGCGGTGCGCGAGCAGGAAATCAAGTTCGTACCGGTGGCCGAAGTCTTTTACCTGTCGTTCTGGAACTCGGTGACACCAGTTCCTCGGATTGTTCGGGACCGATTGGTCGCCTTTATCTTTTATCCGGCCTTTATCGCCAGCTGGTCGAGCGGCGTCGCCGGCTCGACCCGAGATTCTGACTGTCGGCGAAGAAAGTAATGGAGAAAATGAAGGGTTTTGAGGAGGTTCTGAGAACTTTCACGAAAAAGTATCGCTTGGAAGATGCGGCGATGCTTGTCGAACAGGCATGTACAGTCACCGAATCTATGGACAGGCTGGATCAGCCATCGATCTCGAAAGAAGGTAGCGACCCAGATGGTTCGGATGCGATGGCTAAGGTAGCGAAAGGCGGTATCCGTGACACGGTCCGCAAGGTTATGGAGGGTGAATGTGCTTTCTTTGTGTCGAATGGAGCCTCGGTTTCTTTGAAACATACACCATACGTGCTGGTACGTATAAATGAGGTCAGTGCCCTTGTGCACACTGGAGCCTCGCAATTGTTTTCATGAACGACTACTTACTCCTCCCTGCATGTCTTTCCTGTTTCCAGTTTCCGTATTGGTATCAACCTGCTGGTCATTTGCCTTGATCCCCACTCTCCGGCATAGCATTTGGTGTTGACTTGGTGGCAAAAGTTTATCACCAGTTTCAATATTTATTAAATTATAAAATAAAAATATGGTGCAAAATTACGCTGTCTTCGTCTTTGAAATGCGGACTAATCAACAATTTGATACACAGTGTCTTATACCGACTTACCCAATGTTGAAGAAGAGACTTGTAGTAATCGTTATCTAATCGGTCTGGGTTAGAATTGAATTTGAAATCTCCAAACCTGGAGTTTGCCAAATGACTTTGACCAAGCGTATGAGCTCCTGATAATGCGACAGCTTGTCGAGTTGTCATCCCATAGGCATCCCGAAAATATGCTAAACAATAAAGTTTCCAGTTAGTTTTACCAAGAGTACATAATATAAGAGTGTGCCACTAGGCCCCCGCAAATTAGACCCTTCACTTCAAAGAATTTTGAGCGCTATGTTTATGTTCTAAAGCTCGAAGCAGGCACAAAATTCGCGCACGCACTGCTTGTGTTTTCGAGCATAAGCACATAAACATAGAGCGAGTGAGCGTACCCCCGTTTCGACTAGGTACTGATTTGCGGGGGGGGGGGTCACTAGTGTCTGATTTGCGGAGGGGGGGTGGGCCGTTAGCGTGCAGAGCATAGTTTTTGCTCTGATAACATAGAGTGTGCCTAGTGGCATACTCTTATTATTATGTACTCTTGGTTTTACTAAACGCACACATTGAGGATGACTACGCTTACATCTGACAGACTGAATATGGGCCAAAAATTTTTGAACATCGATTTCTCAAAACTGTAAAATCGGCCAAAATTTCTTCTTGTGCCATGATATGAAGGACATGTGGGCCGAGGGACACTTTTTTGGATTTGGCTCAACAAGTCTCAGTACTCCAGAAAATCGGGCAAATGCACGATGACACGAAATTTCGCAACTTTCTATTCAGTGTTCTCAGAACTGGAGATGTTTTAGCTCAAACCAAGAAAAATGTCCCTCCGCAATAGGGCGAATTTTCATCCAGCCAAAAATCACGCGAATTCACTGGGTAGTTTTTGAGAAATCGATGTTCAAAACAAAATAATCGCAATTTTGCCAAAGTGGTTTTTCGACGAATTCTCTAGCTTAAAGCAACGAACTCCAGCGAATAGGTATTGCTAAAATGCGCAATTGGAGGATGTATCGATTGAGTATAAATAAGACGAAAATGTATGTAAGATTTTGCAGTAATTTTGAAAAAACTGATTTCTTCGAAAATGGCCATTTTGACCCCAAAATCGTTTTTGGCTTATACTGCCTTAACCACTCGAGGTAGCTCAAACGTTGTGAGAGCAAAAATGTTCCTTTTAGCACCCTCTTTCCAGCCATAACAACCAATCCGGTGTAGAGACCATGTACTGAGAGAATAAAGGCAAAAACCAAAACTTTCTTATCTTTACACCTAAAAACCCTGGACTGGTCCCAGAACGTTAAAGAGCACGAAAATAATATATTTGGAAAGTTTCAACCACTTTCACAAAGAATTGAAGCTTGTAGGGTCGACTTTACACAAAGCGATACCAGCACCTTAAGTAAAATACAGATAAGTAATGGAAACTTTTTCGCGTACAGAGGACATGGTCAAGCCCCTCCATTGCCTGAGGAAATGCTCTTCTTGTGTCTGTACTTGGTGAGGTCGGACAGTCTTTTCTACCGTACTGGAAAACGACACTATGTTGAGGTCCACGTCTGCCGTCAACTATTTGAGCTAAAACAAGGACGTATTGATAAGAACGTATTGATATACTGATCATATTGATTAATGAAAGTTACGTACGTATCTAATTGTTGTAATGCACTCTATTGCATACCAGCATAGTAATAAAGCTACAAAATAATTTTTGATGTCTCCGTCTTGAAGTTTTCTGATGGTATTTTATTGAAGATTTTGTTTCTCACCAACATCAAGAGCAGCAATCGATGATAGAACGTAGAAGTCTGCCCTGGATAGTTTTGATGAATACCCTGTGTACAAGTCATCCAGGATTGTTGTATATCTAAAAAAATTGAACACATGGCTAAGATAATTTCAAACGTCAAGGTAGATTCTGTAATTTTTATCAACTTTTAAAGGTTGATTCCATTAAAGGTTCCATTAAATTCTTAAGACTTGAAAAGTGTCTTACGTTATCAAACCAGCATTGTCTGGTCGATTGTTGTGATTGATGCAACCGTCACCGCTGCCCACCGAGTCATGGAAAGCCAGTCTGACGGCTCCGGCAATCAGCGGATGATAACCGTATTCGTCCACAGTCTCAACCATTTCCTGATAAATGGCGCTTTTCATGTCTGCCACATCTGCAGCTGTCAGTGCGTAGCTTTTCCTTGTAATGCAGAGCATACAAATCACCACAAAGGTATCCGATAACATTGTGTGACCCATAGTTCTGAAATTTCATAAAAATACCATATATTTGTGGTGTGGGCAAGCACAAAAAAAGCCTTTTCCCGCTACGCAAACCGTGCAGCTAGGCAAACCACTAGTAGCGCTAGGCAAACTGAAAGTACCGCTAGGCAAACCATGAGTACCGTTAGGCAAACCATGAGTACCGCTAGGCAAACCAAAAGTGCAGCCCTATCCAAGGCGAGATTTTCCAATGTCGGGAACACCAAACCCAGCCATAACAAATAACTACACTAAGATAGAATTCCACTTCTCACTCATTTTTGAATGCCATATATACTTAAGGGGGGGGTCCATTTTTTGGGCCATTTTATCGACTTTCTCCGATCTCGCTGATTTTTACATATTTTATTGTCCAAACAGTATAGAATATATTACAGTACAGTATATATTGAAATTAAAGTCGTAAGTCTTACGGTTGTCGAGTAATTTCACCTCAAAGTTGAGGATTCATGTGTTGTGAAAAAAGATTTCTTCGTTTGCGCCAAAAAAATTTCCCGACTAAAAATTATGAATTTGGACAAATTTTACATTAAAATAATGCTAAATGTTGAACTGCGGTATCTTGGAATTAGAATTTTAATTTAGGCCTTTAACATTTTTAATTAATTTTTGAAGGATTAAAAGTTAACATGATGCTAAACTCGTATAAAGTTTTCATCCTTCAGGACGCTTAAGTGCCGTAATGTGTGACTTAATAATGCAACAAGTCACACTGGGGCAGTACATCAGAGAGAATTTTGTTTAGATGGCGACATATCTGTTATTGTTAATTGCACTTTAATGAACATTATTTTAAATTTGTTAAATTTGATCACTAAAAGTTGTCCCTTTTCAGCTTAGCTTGCCTACCGTCACCCTGGGTTTGCCTAGCGGTACTTTAGTTTGCCTACCGGCATTGACTAGCTTGCCTAGCGCTGCCACATCGCAAAAAATACCGTAAACGTGGATTTCAAATGTGGAAGGATCTTGCTATATAGTATACTTTATAATCCACAGGATTTCTGATTTATGCATCCAAGATGCAATAGTAGACGGTACTATCTACGGATTAGAACTAATAGTATGTCGATCATTTAATAAATATGTGTAGCGGTACCAGGGTGAAACTAACTTAACACAAAAGTACCGTTACCCCGCGAGAGCAACTCAAGCGAGGAGACCGTGGCACAAGTGAATAACACACCAACCGCGCAGGAGCCGGCCGGGGAAGCCTCGCCAAATAATTAGCCCTAGTGAGTGGGTGACACCCGCTCACCTCAGAAATAGCACTAAACTAACCTAGGAGCTCAGTAAAACCTACCAAAAATACACACAGCTAGTGGAGATATTTAATAAGTACAACAAGTAGTTATAGAAATATAGCAAATATAGAAATAACAAGTAGATTAATTTAGGGGACGAAGGCCCAACTGTCAAACAACAGTTATACTAAATAAAAGAACTTACACGCACAGACTCACCAAATAATATGTATGGGCGAAGCCCCGCTAACGTACCAAATACAAAGGCCCACTGATTGATATACAGGGGGAGAAACTGTACACAGGCGAAATATAAGTGCTATACAAGAATAACCAGAAAAAATGCAAAAATTCGGCATATTATCACAAATACAAAGGAAAAAATACCAGGTACCGCAACAAGATAACAAATTAAAGAAAACCAAGTTATTTTTGACACTACAAAAATATTGGTATTTACTACCTCAAATACTGAGAAAAATGCCATACACTAGCTCACCCCAAAGATAAAAAAATATTTGCAGCCTAAAATTGGTATTGGGTTGGATCAAACCCACACGCCTACACATTAATACGTATATAAAACACACAAACACCTGTAGAAAATACTGACAAATTTTGACCCTATATGGGGGAGAGTAAAATAAGTACGTAGAACAACAGACAAAAAATGATTGAACGGCCAGAGAAACGTTCTGCCAAGGGTTAAAACCCCACGACAAAAAGTAACAAAAATTTACCGAAACAAAAACTTGAAATTTTAGCGAAGGAATTCAAACAACAAGGCCAAAATTCACACCCTGAGCTCCTGGCAGCCTAAATCTAGCGGTACCAGGATGAAACTAACCTAACACAAAAGTACCCTTACCCCGCGAGAGTAACTCAAGTGAGGAGACCGTGGCACAAGTGAATAACACACCAACCGCGCAGGAGCCGGCCGGGAAACCTCACCAAATATATGGACCTAGTGAGGGGTGGACTCTCGCTCACCCCAGAATAATTAAACTAACCTAGGAGCTCATAAATGACCTGCGAAAATGCACAAACCTACTGGACATATTTAATACGTAACAACACGAGTTATAGAAATACAGCGAATATAGAAAGATTAACCAGAATAATTTAGGGGGCGAAGCCCAAGAATTAGACAAGACAGTAAATACAGTAAATAAACTAGTGCACGCAATCACCAAGTAGGGCTAAACCTCGCTAACGTACCAAATATAGTTCATTGGGTGAACTCCAAGGCGAGAAATATACGAGATGTATATATATATATATATATATATATATATATATATATATAGAGAGAGAGAGAGAGAGAGAGAGAGAGAGAGAGAGAGAGAGAGAGAGAGAGAGGGAATAGAGACTGTGCACGACAAGAGAAAACTTAACACTGAAGGTGAGAGAAGTTTGACGGATAACCCCCTCCCAAGTGAAGCGCCCGCTAGCTGGGGTGTCCCAATTATGCAGCTCCAAGAGGGGTCCCGAACCCCTGGCCTAGCCTATAGGTGGCGCTACATGACACGTGGCGGAATGCTTGCAGTTGTGCAAGCCAGGTATTTGCTATCTAGGTTTCGTAATATCTGTAAATAACGAAAAGGTTGACCATATGCCAGCCTCCTGCTTTACAGGACTATTGTGAATGATAGGAAAAGTTCTGCAACAAACGTAACTGTCTTGTTCTGGAAACCTATAGGGACTACAAAATATGTGAAAATGAGAAATATCGGAGATGGTCGAAAATTGGCGACCCCCCCTTAAGGTGGTGGAAACGTTTACCGCAGTCGTTTTCAAAACGTCGTAACTTGTTCAATTTAAGGACTTATATAGCAAACATGAAATGAGGAAATTTTAGTGATATAGTCAAACTATAAACTACTTTCTAGAGTGATTTACACAGAAGAGACCACAAACCATTTTGAAACAAGGATTTCTGAAGTCTGTGCAAATTAACCAAAGTTTGGTCGTCTTTCATGTGCTTGGGGGGAGGTTTACGCCTGGTGCTCGCTCACCCCCCCTCCACACAGACACAGAGGGGTCCCTCATCTCTCCAGAATCCGGATGTTTCCAGTTTCTTGGGCAAAAAAACCGGAAAATCCGGTTTTTACCCTCCCATAAACTTCCTGCACATGTCTGATCTAAACCATATTGGCATGTTGAGTCTTGCCGAGGGTCATTTTTCTTGCTTTCGGTAGGAGTTGCCTATAACCCTAGAAATGAAAAAATATCAAAAAGTTAAAATTTTCGTAATTTCATGATTTTTCGACACTTCAAATGAGAACTGCACAAACTTGTGAAGGTTTCAGCAAAAACCACGAAACATGACCCTCATCAATAGTTCGAAAAATGTGCCTGTGAAATTGTTTGCAGTTTGACTGAGACAGTACAGAGAAATTTGTGTTTAAAACAGACTGACTGCACTTTTTGAAAAATCGGTTTTTAGCCACAACTTTAGCTAAACTCAAGTAAACTTGCTCATTTTTGCACAGAGTGTTCGCTTGCATACGGTTTTCGATTTGGTTATTCCGTAATCGAATGTTGTGCTTATCTGTATCAGCAATTGACAAACTGGAAATTTGTGCATTAGGTGGTTTTTGATCCCAAAAATCTTGAATCTCGTTTATCTCTCGGAATGTTAAAGATTGTAAAAATAGTCTAGGAGTAAAGTTATACAGATTGACCAGTTCTTTCGATTGAATATGGCTTTGGCTAATATCTATGAAATTTATTTGGCTAAAATCAAAAGTTTTCGAATTTTTACGCAAAACTCCAGGGTTGTTACTAGTGTTTTCAAGAACATCGAAGTAGTGTGTTCCGAAAGTTTCAGACATTTTGCATTACTTTCGCGAAAGTTATCATCCAAAATACGGGAAAGAATACACCACCTTAAGTGGCTGAAACCAGTGGTCACAGAAACCAGTTACCAATAAAATCAAGCCAAGATCAAAAAAGCAATGGTTGAGCAAACAGCAAGAGTGCGAAAGTGTAGACTGGTGAATGCTTGTGGGAATGACAGGAAAACAACAGTCCTTTAATAAACAGGTGATAATGCAACATTTATATATCATTGAATTTCTTTAAATTTCTACAAATTTCTAAATTTAGTGTTTGTGAATCATTTTAGGTAGTTGTGAATTGTACCGCAGATGCAAGGACACATTTTTTGCTGTTGTATGAATTATTTGTAGGATTTGAGAGAACGTGGTACTAAAGGAAGTCTAGACTACAGATTTTGGTGGGAACGTGATGGAGGAAGAAATTCACTCAATGTTATGAATTTAAATACTGATATGTCCTTATACAAAAATGTTACTCAGGTAAGAACTGGTATTTTTTCTCAATAATATAGACTGTAAGGTTATCGTGAAAAGCTTTGGTTACGCTCAACAACGTTGTGATAAGATATTACCACCATTCGTTGTCACAACGTCTGTTTTACAGAGTTACAGGGAAGTTGCTTAGGGTAACCCACTAACAGCAAAAAACTGGTAGTGTAAGCTAAAGGAAGTCACAACTTACAACTGGCAACTAATGTACGCTAGAACGATGCCTAATTTACTTAGGCAACGCTGTAATAAAATGTGTATGGTAATGTCGCTGTCTGCTGCCCCACCGTCATGTCACCACTAGTTCATAATTAGCAGAAACAACCACCTTTAACTTCAGCTCGTTAACAAATTACACATGTCACTGAACGCCCTTCTATCACAGCTAGTCTTCCTCCATTACTCGTACAGGTTGAATGAAGAATACACATGTCTCAATATTAAATTTTGTTTTCAGTTAGAACCAAGTGGATACCCCCAGTGCCGGTATGATTCGTGCTCACGCTCCAGTACTGCATATCTTGTGGAAGAATACAGCTTTATAGAAGACAATTGGTTCAAGGACTTTTCAGAGAGTTTTCAGAAGATGATTACTTACGGGTATACTGACCTCAAAGAACCCTCAGGTAGTGCTCGACCTCCAGTCGTACCACTGATCACAACTGGAAATGGTGGTGGTGGTGGTGGAGGAGGAGGAGGCGGCGGCGGCGGAGGTGGTGGTGGAAGAGGCGGAGGAGGCAGAGGTGGAGGAGGGAGAGGTGGCGGTGGAAGAGGGGGCGGAGGAAGAGGAGGTGGTGGAGGAGGAAGAGGTGGGAAGGGACCCGGCCCTGGTGGAAGACCACCGCCACCTGGGGGTGTCAGAGGAAAACGTGGACCAGGTCCAGGCGGACAAGGTCCACGCGGTGGCTTGTTTCGCAGAGGGCGTGGCGGACCTCGTTAGATAACTATTAGAAATGAAATATCTACATATGAGCAATTATGACATTATTGTAGAAACAAAATATTTATGTTATATGCATTAAATTGCAAAGTCTCATGCATATGTGTTCTTTTCATGTATCGCATGAGTAGACAAATCAAGAGTAACTGTCCAGTCCGCTTGGCAAGATTACGACCCGTCTTTCATATTTCTTACCTTCCAGAATCTCTATATCCTTCATTTAACTCGCCTCTGGAGCACTTTTCAAACTTTAACACACCCGTTGACTCGCGTCGATCATCAATAATTATCATTTTAAAGCTTAAAATGTGCTTGTTACAACTAGGTAGAGTATAGATGTGTCATTTTAACTGTTCTTAAACGATGCGATAATAGGATTGGATAACAGGAAAACAATTCTCGAACATGGATCTGGATTTCTCGAAGTGTGGGAAAGCGAAAGAAAGATCAGTTTAGCCTTCAAAAAAAACGTCTGGATGAGGGCTACTTATTCTAAAATTGTTTAATGATTATGTAAACTCAAAAGTTTGAGGAACATATAATTATCAGATTTTCGTCAAACTTGTCAAGTTTGTACGCTTATTTTTCCCGAACAAAAGGACGAAATGCGAAAGCATAGAAAATAGCCCTTGGCAATTGTCCCAACAAAGCGTGTGTAAAGTCGTTTCCTAATTACTTGCATGAGTTGAGAGAAATCTGTGTCAAAGCAATCTGGTTGCGATTTTCAAAATTTCCCATTTTCATTGGTGTGGTTAGGTAGATATGCCGTAAGTAGTAGTCATGGTTCTTACTCCCCGTATCTTAAGTGCTTAACTTTGGCCCTATTTCTTTAAAGATTAAACAGATTAGATTAAAATTAATCCGCATTAAAGAAATAGCACCTCGGATTAAACGGATTAAAATTTAATCCAGCGAGTTAAACGAGTTAAACAGATTAAATTTAATCCTATTTCTTTAATGCACCTAGGATTAAAACTTTAATCTAATCCTGTTTCTTTATTCACACTTCGGATTAAAAAATCAACGAGTTAATTTTAATCCGACTTGCTTAATCGCTGTTTCTTTAAAGATTAATTTTAATCCGTTTAATCCGCCGCCTGTATTTTCAACTAGCTTTTAATCCCCGTGCAGCTACGCGGATTAAACGGATTAAAAGTTGGAGGATTTAAATTTTTAATCGCTGTTTCTTTAATGGCTGATTAAACGGACTAATGCTAACTCGTTTAATCCGCGTATTAAAAATGGTCGGATTAAACGAGTTAATTTTAATCCGTTTAATCCGTTTAATTCATCATTAAAGAAATAGCAGTTAAAATTCACAAGCAACATGTAATGGGCCCCTCATGTGAAGCAGAAAGCAGCTTCTCAAGTCGACTGCTTGACATGCTGCGGCGACATGCGGACTTGCTATCAAGGAAGGCTTTGTCACATTTGTCAAGGCTGATATTCGCCCTTTCATGGAATATTCTCTTCCTGTTTGCACTGCTGCTCCTCAATATGCCACGGAAGCATTGCATATGTGTAATGAACTAAGTTGGATTAAACGAATAATTTGTCTGATTTGATTTGATTTCAAGAATGGGGTCGCTTCAATTAAGGGTTCACTTACACGGAAGGTTAGCACGTTTGCCCAAATAGACAAACTTATGTACGAGATGCCCGAAAGGTAGTTTGCCAAAATCGCTTCAATTAAGGGTTCACTTACACGGAAGGTTAGCACGTTTGCCCAAATAGACAAACGTATGTACCAGATGCCCGAAAGGTAGTTTCCCAAAATCGGGTATCTCTACAGCCAACCTGATAGGGGTCCTACTGTGAGTTCGTTAGGTTAGGGGGATTAGGCTCTATCCAATCGCACCTGGAGTAAGGATAGGAACGTTCTGACGCAACAGGTCAAAACCAAACTCAGACTGTTAGCCTTAAACTCTAGGTTCAGATCCAATTTAGATCTGAACAATTTTACCTTCAACACTCTTGATGAGATCTCACCTGGATCTCTTTTCAGCTACTGAATGTGCTGCTGAAAGTGAATTCAGCTTTCTTGCTGCTGAAAAGATTGATTTATTAACTAAGTCGTTATAATTAGAACTTGATGGACAGAACAGTTTCACGGCAGTTATTAACAACAAGTAGGTTTACAATATTCAAATGGTACAAGTTATACAATTTACCAGAGTTGCCAGCCCTGGAAATGGGATTGATTTGGGAGACGAGAGTTTACTAAATAGAAGCTACTTGAATTGAAGATTACACCGGTTACTAATTAATTTAAGACTAATTATCAGTCCTCTTCTTCAGGTATTATTACTGGGCACGTTGGGTAGATAGTGTTGCGTGTTGTGTGTTTAAATCTAACTCAAATCTACTCTCTATTGGTCTTTTACAGAAAGACTACAACACAAGTTCAGTATAACAAATAATTAACTAAGATTAACAGGGTGTCGGCTTTAGATAATTCCAGTCTATGGAGTTGGGTGATCCCGTCAAGCTACACCTGCAGCTTCACGAATGGTTACGGAAGATTGGATCACTGAACAATACAGTGGTCGGTCTAGGCGGGGTGTTACCAGGAGATGGCTACAAATATTATTGTTAAATAAAATTAAATGACTAAAGTTAATGATGGCTTCTATCGATTTCTTTCGTTGATGTCTTCTAATCAATTCTAACTGTGGCCTAAGCCAGAGACAACAGGGGAGCCTGAGCTCCCAAACAGTCAACGATCAAGGTGACAACGTGGTACATTTCGAATAAGTTATTAAGATGAATATAGAAGTACCAATTGAGTTCAATAACAATGACAGGTAAGGATCGGTTTAGTTTTCCCAAATTGACCAGGCTCACGGAGGCTATTGTCTCTGTCCTAGACTACAATCTATATAGGATTCCAATTCCCAAGTACCTTCTATGATTCAAACTGTTTCCGACAGGCTAAGTCTACTGATCAACCAATAATAATAATCTCCGTCCACTAGCAACTGATTCTAATCGTACTGAAGCTCTCCGGATCAGGTTCCACAGACTACCAATCTGGACAGGATGCTGGCCTCTCGACGAACATGAATCAAATGGGTTAAAACCCATTAGTTCAGCATACAAATGCGGGAATTAAACCCAGCAACTATTACTCACTTATGAGGCTTTCGGAGACGAAATTTAGAACTTTAGTCAATTCTGACTGAGATTTTGTTGAAAACCAAAAATAGTACACCTTGACCGCTTTAGCGGTATAAAATATGATCAATTATGCAATACTGGCTTGATATAGATTAAAAGTTCACCGAATATGAATTTTTGGGGCGATTTCCTGCATTGGAATGCAAGAAATCGCCGATTCAACATGTATTCGTTTACAGTTATATTCGGTCTGCGCATAATTAGGTTTGACGCCTAAGGCTTTTCTGCCAGTTAGGGCCTTTGCGACAGGAAAGCACCTGTTTCCTGTATAACGAGTTTACGAGAGTAGAAACGTGTATTCACAAGATCATTTCTTTTTGATTCATTAGAAGATGGTTTTATCGTGATTTTCAATTCTTACGTAATTACCTAATATTAATACATTAACAAACTATTATTTACGTGATTTTAGGTTATATTTTGATACTTACGTAATGATATTCACCATATATGCCATTTGATCCCATAATTGCTCATTCGCATTAGCTAACAAGTATGATTCAATGTTTATAACCCAATTTGGCGAGGATTTTCTGACGGGAAACGTTTACTTTTTGGAGTAACTGGTTGACATAAAACGTCTAAACTGTGCAGATAATGTACTTCGTAAAAATACAAGTTACAGCCAAATTAGTTGCTCCGTTAGCGAGAACAAGTGAGGGCAGGAACAACTGTTTTTAACATAATTTCTGCAATTTGATTAAAGTTAACTTTTGCCTTTTGTGCTAAAGGCTGACAAAAAGTATGAACTATTTTTGCAATGCACTACAAGAAACACTAACTCGAGATGAACTTGGCTGTTTTAATAATAAGTTTGGAGTATAGGCATAACTGGCACAGATCTAGCTAATTAATACATACAAATATGAAATAGTGGACAAACTTAACTAATTTATATTACACGTTTCGGGACAAACTTTGGCTCTAACCAGATAAAACAAACCAGCACGAAGTCCTTTATTTGCGATTCGTCCACTCCTTTCTTGTGGGGATACCTACGTGGACGAATCGAGGACCACCTGGTAGTATCAGCTTATTCTGAGGGTCCCCGTGACCCTGGACTAGATTAACTACCTAATTTGCATATTACCTCAATATTGAAATAGGTACTCATTCACACTGTTTATCACACTCATATCCCTCAGATCAACCAGCATTCAACATACAAACAGACATTTATGCACATTCATACCATTCTCCTGCCTACTACAGGAGTTTTAGAACCAGTGACTTGCCATATATCAAGATAATCCCGCTTGACTGGCATTTCGGACTGTTTAAAAATACTATCTTTAATTAATATAGAGTTTAATGCAATTTACAACTTGACAATTATTGGTAGAGTTTACTACAATTTGTTAAACCTTAGAAATCCTGGATTATCCCAATATTACTAGCTACATCATCAATAACCATTCAATCAACTGACATTCATACTAATTTGACAATCCTCACAACCCCTATCGTACAAGGGGAGTTTCCGTGAGTTGCCGCCGCAATTATCCAAAAACATTCATTCTGCATACACGCAAATCAGAACATTCTACAACCATTCGACCAAACATCCTTGAAACTTGGTTAATTTCGGAACCTCACGCTCCATGAGGTGTTTACCCGAATAACCGCCTTAAGTACTTTTTAGGGACACATTCACATCTAAGTTTCATAACACATTCACGCTTCAGTCTTGCAAAACATTCACAATTCAGACTTGCAAAAAAACAGTTCAATTTTACAAAACAGTCATATTAATAAATATCTAGCTACTTGGACTAACTAATAGATTAAACTTAGGCTCATTTGCGAAAGAAATTTATAAACTTTGAGCTTTGTAGTGCACGGATTTTATGACTTTGCAATTCCTTGGAAGCGCCCATAAAAGAAATTTTGTGGGAGAAACTTAAACTTCTCAAGTTTGGAAAGGATTTAATTTGAATTTTAACGAAAGCCAGTGAGTAATAATTGCTAAGCAATTATTACTAACAACAAAGAACAATTGATTAAATCACATACACAATTAATTAATACTACGAAAAATGAGGAAGCCGGCCATTCCTCTTAAGGTGGTGGTATCCTTTTGTGCAGTGCATTTGTCGTTATTTTTTGAAACGCTATAACTTTCGCAATTTTGGGAGTTGGAAAGAGCATTATACATCGTTTTAAAGCTTATAATCTGTACATTCACATGAGCGTAAGAAACCAGCAAAATTAGCACAACACTGGCAAAAATTTTCTGACATATTACCTTCTGACAGGCTAAATATAGACAAAAAATTTTTGAACATGGATTTCTCAAAACTCTAGAATCGGCCAAATTTTTTTCTTGTGTCATGATATGAAGGACATATGCGCCGAGGGACATTTTTTTGGATTGGGCTCAACAAGCCTTAATACTCCAGAAAATCCGGCAAATGTGCGGTAACACGAAATTTCGCAACTTTGTATTCAGTTTTCTCGCAACTGGAGACGTTTTAGCTGAAACCAAGAAAAATGTCCCTCCGCAATAGTGCGAATTTTCATTCTGGTGAAAATCTCCGGGATCTGTTGAGTAGTTTTTGAGAAATCGCTGTTCAAAAAAAATAATCGCAGTTTTTGCCAAAATGGTTTTTCGGCCAAATCTCTAGCTTAAAGCAACGAAGCCCAGCTAATAGGCACTGATAAAATGGGAAATTAGACCGCTTATCGATTGAGTATAAATAACCGAAAATCGTTCGTATGATTTAGCTGTAATTTTGAAAAAACTGATTTTTTCGAAAACAGCCGTTTTTTGACACCAAAAATCGTTTTTGGCTTATACTGACTTAACCACTAGAGATAGCTCAAAGGTTGTAAAAGCAAAAATGTTCGTTTTTGTACCCTCTTTCCATCCATAACAACCAATCTGATGTATCGACTACCTACTGAGAGTATAATGCCAAAAACCGAAAATTTCTCATCTTTTCACCTAAAAATGTGGGACTGGTCCGAGAATGTTAACGAGCACCAAAATAGCATATTTGGAAAGTTTCATCTACTTTTATAAAGAATTGAGGTCTCTAGGGTCAAATTTACACAAAAGGAAACCACCACCTTAAACGACTGCTTAATAATTAATTAAATTAGGGCGACAAAGACTCATATTTTAAGAATTAGCTTTAAAATACCCTATAATTTTTAATACCTAATGATTTTAATGCCGACCTAACGCTGAAATAAAGACATAATACTGACTGCGGAATTTTGGATAACATGGCGCTTCCGTGACAAAATGTGGCCGGCAACTCCTAGTTGCCGGCTGTGGAGAAATTAGTTCTACTAACTAGCTTAATAATTTCAGAGCCGTAATTAAGGGGCTCTCTAACTCAGAATCAGAGGTTTGGGGGCCCCTCTCACAATCCCATGAAAACTACAAAAAAATAACACCAAAAGTGGCAAATAAAGAGAATATTTTTAAAAATAAGGCCAAGGGGCCAAAAAGTCCTAATGTTTTTGTCCTAGGCTGCAGATCTGAGCCGGGCATAAGAAACCCAGTGATGAAACTGTCCGTGTATGAAACTCAACCCTTTTCTGGCCTGTGTGGGCCAGAAAAGTCCTAGTTGCGTCCTAAAGGGGGAGTGTGTATTGCTATATTCCCGTACCATACCTGTGGTCCGAGAAGCAATACACACTGGGGAGGGGACTCAAACAGCGACCGCTCTCGGTCGAAACTAAACGGACACTGAAGAGCTTAAAATTTTGTGGACCGAGCTGACAGTTTTGCTGACAGCTCGGTGACAGGTCATTAGCGAACTAGAGGCGGAATTTCTCTTTTATTTTAGAACATAGCTTCTAGAAAGTTCTAGAACTTTCTAGAAGCTTGATATCTTT
The DNA here is from genome assembly GCA_030248195.1 of Trissonchulus latispiculum. Classification (NCBI taxonomy): domain Eukaryota; kingdom Metazoa; phylum Nematoda; class Enoplea; order Enoplida; family Ironidae; genus Trissonchulus; species Trissonchulus latispiculum. The sequence continues at coordinate 17,698 of JASAND010010615.1, read as the reverse complement.
TGCACAGAGGCTGCAGCGGCTGGTTGATCCAGCTGGGCCATTAAGGGCTGAAATTAATGAGATTTGCGAATTATTGCCCCCCCAACTGACCCATTTTTGATGGATTTTGGGTGCTGAAATTCTGCAAAATTTTGCGAAACATTGGTTAACATGTAAACGTAACCAAAGGGGAAATACTACGAATTTTGACTTTCGTTTCCAACTTTTTCGCAATCTACGTAAGTTCTAGAGACTTAAAGTGAGAATTTTAATATTCTACGCATTTGATTAGACACATTAGACTAATTTTCGTAATAATTTTAATTATGGGGAATTAATTAAGCCCCCTCTGAATTTTGTGTGTGTAAAATGTGTGCCTTACTTTCTTCTATTGAGGCGAACTTTTGTTGTCCTCCTTTTGCTGGACTAGGCCCAACAAAAGTTCACCTGAGGACAAGCCTCTCGTACGTAGGAGAAAGAAAAGAGAATGAAAGGGACAGCAGTACACCTGACTGCTATGTAGTCTGGGAGGTAAACAACCTCCCGGACAAGGAAAGGAAGAAAGAAAAGTTAGTATAAAGGTTTTTTTAGAAGTCCACTTTTAGGACTTTCCTTTTAAGCAAAGTAAGATTGCGAAACAAAAGCTAATCTTACTAAAACATTTTCGCCTATAACTTACTCAATTTTAGGAGTTGAAAAGTGGGGATTGCATTTTTGGAAAGGGCAGACAATTCTCTTTCTTATGAGCCTAAAGTTGCATCACCGACCAAAAATTTATTTCTTACGTAATAATTAACTAATTATCATAAATTAAGCCTAACTAACACTAATTAACATTATTAATAACAAATTAAGGCCTTAGAACATCGTAAGACACAAATTATTGCAAATTTACGCACTTAGGTATTTATTATGCTTAATGTGATTATTTTATTAAACCATCTTCTAATATATGTTATTAAACAGCAAAAAGTATTTTAAAACACTGCTAAAAGGGTTACTGCATTCTCCTCAATTAGAAATACTGAATTCTTTCTGTGATAGCTTTACATTCTAATTTCTATGCCAACACTGGAATTCCTGGACTTTTAAGATTCTTTTCTTATTAATCTTTAGGAATGGAAGGGTCACTGAGGGCACCCGGGTCACTGAGGGAACAGGACACCTGTCCTTTCAAGGAGGGGAATTTCGGAATTGACCTTATTATTATTATTATAATCACCTCAAGTGTAATAGATCATTATTTTGAGCTAAGTAGTCCTAACTAGGCTTTGTAGGAGACCTTTTTAATTGTTAGTATTGGAATAAATTTAAGCTTTTCCTCTCGGAGATGCTTAATTGGGACTGGCAACTCTGATTTTAACAATCATACAATTACAATTAATTATGGCTTGGACATAATATCATAACTGGAACTTAACATTGACAGGATCTTTAGGTTCCATCTTCTGTAGGAACTTCTTTTGGGATGATGACCAACAAGTTATTCCATTACATATCGTCAACAGAAAGGCACGCAGGATTTTTGGAAATCAGTTTGATACCATCAAAAGGGGATTGGCCCAAAGAAGGAAGCACGAGTGTTTGACAATTCGATAGAAATTTTAAATTTGGACTGGCTAAAGTGAAGTCTGGAAGTGGCTATATTCTTCCAAGTTTGATCAATGGCAATCCAAAAGTTTTAATGTTTTTAGACTTCTCGTGCTAACCCAAAAACTACGACAAAAAGGTGAAAAACAAAGACCTTTACCGCTTTTTGCTGATGTCTTTCTCCAGCTATCTTGGAACTCTGGAACGAAAAGATTGTCAAAAAGCTGGCTAACGAATCAGAACAAGGGCGTGGAGTACCTACGATAGTCTTTTTTTAAAAGATTGTGTTTTGCCTTGTTATGTTCCTTCTTTTGCAGTTATCACACTGACAGTGAAGTGCTGGGTAAAGTAAAAGTTTGCCGTGCCTCTCGACTACATTCATTATTCCGCATCAAAAAGCTGGTTTCAATTATTTTAGGCGCTGATAAGAGTCCCTATCCTGCACCGAAAACTGGTTTCAATCATTTTAGGCGCTAGATAGATTTCCTATTCTGCACCGAAAAGCTGGTTTCAATCATAATTCAGCTGTATATTCAACCGCTTTTAACTTTTGATAGAAACCACGTACAGAAAAGATATGCAGATAATTTTAAAGAGCTTTTTGTACTCTTTCACGTGGTACTGTAAAATTCAATATATAAAGGCTTAAATAAAATTTTGATTATTTGCGCATGCGAAAAGCCACGATGGTAGCTAGACAATTATGCACTATATGACACCAAGATTTTGCGCAAAGATATCGTGCCAACCAGTCTTGCTTTGCCCAATGTTTTGTAGAGATTACTTCATCCATGTAAAAATTACTTAGAAAATCCCGGTAGTGGTACTACCACCTTGCTGATTCTTTAACGCTTTTATGTCAACGACACAGGTGGACAAAGGGGCGGGAAAGGATGGGGAAATCCCGCCCCTCGGCGAAGTCGCCCACAAGGGGTCGCGAAATTGCTCCCACAAGGGTTAAGAAAATTGGCCACAAGGGGTAAAACTTACCCAAAAAACGGGTTTTACGACTAAAATTCCCAAAAATTTTTCTCTTAAAATCACTAATTTTTGCTAAAAAACGTCCGAAAAACGTGTTTTAGCTAAAAATTGCTCTATTTTGTTAAAAAATGGCTAAAATCGCTTGAAAATCGCTTAAAAATCGCTTTCAAAAGTACCCCTAAGAAAATTCGCTCTCACAAGGGGTACCCAAATTTGCTTCCACAAGGGTCAGTGAAATTTGACCTCCCGTTCAGGTATGGTCAACGACATGTAAAAAGTGAATAAACAAGAAATAAAAATGCTCCTAAAGAGCAAAGAAAGGAATATGAGTCAGCATAGAACATGTAAAATACTAAATATTGTCGGTTGTAAATTAGAATAAGACAAGCATGTAAAATGCTAATATGAGTCTGGTGAGGTTGGAAAGTGCAGAAGACAAGTTTGTACACGCACCAATATGAGTATGCCAAATAGACTCATATTGGCATGCCATAAAAACAATAATGCTTGCATCCATTGGAATTCTAACGTATATATTGCTACGCAGGAGTTGAGACAAATAAGTCACGTTATTGACGTCATATGGATATCCCAACCATGGTCAACATTGTTAACTTTTCTCCTTAGGAAATTGCTAAACCGCTGTTAGTCAACAATGCGCCGACGGTCGGATATATATATATAACATTTTTAACAAGGCGTTCGTATAACTCGTGTATTCGGAGACTCAAAGTTAAATCTGATGTTAACTTTCGTATATGTATATATATATATATATATACACTTATACGTATATATGTAACCTGTGCGAGCATCCGGTCCTCCACCATAAAACTATGCTGACTCGTCGTGCCGACATTACATAGGTGATAATTGTAATTCGCAACCACTTGCCTTCAGGGGTCTTTCGCATTATCCCCCCCATAGCTCCAAAGAAGTGCCGAAGAAGCACAATTTGACGGATTGACTTGAAATTTGGTAGGGGTAGGTTTTTGGACCTGCTGATTTCAAAAATGCAAAATTTTTAAATTTTTAAAAAAATTTTAAAAATTTTAAAATTTTAGTTTGGCAAGGGGGGACCAAGGGGAACCAGAAAATTTTTTGAAAACGTTTTTGCTGAAAACTTGTTTACAGGGGTTTTCTGGGGCGCTGATCAAGAATCTGTAACTAGTTTTTCGATTCACCTTTTCGTTAGCTTAATATAAGCTAAACTTTTAAGCTAAAGATGTAAGCTTATCCTGATCTAACGAAAGCCTGAATCGAAAAACCGATTTCAGATTCGTGATTAGCACCCCAGAAAACCCCTGTAAACAAGTTTTCAGCAAAAAATTTTTCAAAAAATTTTCGGTTCCCCTTACCAAACTAAAATTTTAAAAATTTCAATATTTTTTTAAAAATTTAAAATTTTTGCATTTTTGAAATCAGCACGTCCGAAAACCTAAACCTACCAAATTTCAAGTCAATCCGTCAAATTGTGCTTCTTCGGCACTTCTTCGGAGCTATGGGGGGGATAATGGGAAAGACCCGCCTTCAGAATACTAATAATGCAAATATGAGTCTGCTTGGCATGCACTCATATTGGTGCGTGTACAAACTTGTCTTCTGCACTTTCCAACCTCATCAGACTCATATTAACATTTTACATGCTTGTCTTATTCTAATTTACAACCGACAATATTTAGCATTTTACATGTTCCATGTTGACTCATATTCCTTTCTTTGCTCTTTAGGAGCAGTTTTATTTCTTGTTAGATATATAGCCAAGGGGGAAAACCCACATTTCGGATTTTGGCTATAACTGTTTTATTATAAGGGCTAGATGAGAACTTTACTTTATATATATACTTTCTTATTTCTATATTTGAAGAGTATTATGACTATCACAGGCTTGTGGGTGCAGGGATGCTTGGCGATTCAACCCAATCAGAAGTTTGTACCAAACAACACCTTAATGTACGTATATATATATATATATACAACTTTTAACATTGCTTAAGCATCAAATTCAAAAACATGCCAACGAGTTTCTAATTAGTTTTATTTATTTTTATTTATTTTATTTTATTTATCATTAGTTTGGACTTAGAAACTCGTTGGCATGTTTTTGAATTTGATGCTTAAGCAATGTTAAAAGTTGTGTATATATATATACGTACATTAAGGTGTTGTTTGGTACAAACTTCTGATTGGGTTGGATCGCCAAGCATCCCTACACCCAAGCCTGTGACAGTCATAATACTTCTTCAAATATAGAAACAAGAAAGTATATATATAAAGTAAAGTTCTCATCTAGCCTCTTATAATAAAACAGTTATAGCCAAAATCCGAAATGGGTTTTTCCCCCTGCTTATATATCTAACAAGAAATAAAACTGCTCCTAAAAGAGCAAGAAAGGAATATGAGTCAACATGGAACATGTAAAATGCTAAATATTGTCGGTTGTAAATTAGAATAAGACAAGCTATAAAATGTTAATATGAGTCTGATGGGGTTGAAATGCAGAAGACAAGTTTGTACACGCACCAATATGAGTGCATGCCAAGCAGACTCATATTTGCATTATTAGTATTCTGAAGGCGGGTCTTTCCCATTATCCCCCCCATAGCTCCGAAGAAGTGCCGAAGAAGCACAATTTGACGGATTGACTTGAAATTTGGTAGGGGTAGGTTTTCGGACGTGCTGATTTCAAAAATGCAAAAATTTTAAATTTTTAAAAAAATTTTAAAATTTTTAAAATTTTAGTTTGGTAAGGGGAACCGAAAATTTTTTGAAAAATTTTTTGCTGAAAACTTGTTTACAGGGGTTTTCTGGGGTGCTAATCACGAATCTGAAATCGGTTTTTCGATTCAGGCTTTCGTTAGATCAGGATAAGCTTACATCTTTAGCTTAAAAGTTTAGCTTATATTAAGCTAACGAAAAGGTGAATCGAAAAACTAGTTACAGATTCTTGATCAGCGCCCCAGAAAACCCCTGTAAACAAGTTTTCAGCAAAAACGTTTTCAAAAAATTTTCTGGTTCCCCTTGGTCCCCCCTTGCCAAACTAAAATTTTAAAATTTTTAAAATTTTTTTTAAAAATTTAAAAATTTTGCATTTTTGAAATCAGCAGGTCCGAAAACCTACCCCTACCAAATTTCAAGTCAATCCGTCAAATTGTGCTTCTTCGGCACTTGACGGAGCTGGGGGGGGGGGGGGGGATAATGGGAAAGACCCGCCTTCAGAATACTAATAATACATATGTGTTTGCTGCACGCGCGTTCATATTGGTGGTTGCACACACTTGTCTTCTGCACTTCCCAACCCCCCGGCCCATATTACCATTTACCTGCTTGTCTTCATTCTAACTTCCAACCGCCAATATTTAGCATTTTACATGTTCCATGGTGACTCATATTCCTCTCTGCTCTTTTTGGTCGGTGTTTTATTTCTTGTTAGTTTTATTACCCGGGGGGACCCCCACTTTTCGGGTTTTCGCTAACACTTTTTTTATAATAGGGCGATGAGAAGATTTTTCTTTATATATACTTCATACCTGGGCAGACTTTTTCTCGGACGGGGGTGGAAATCCGGTGCGTTTTCCTCGAAATTGGTACTGTATGTTTTGGTGCGTAATTTGGGACCACAAGCAATAAAAATAGAAGAAAAAAAGCAGAAAAATAACACGATGGGCAGTCGGTTGACTACTTACAGTACGCTGTGGTCATTCCATTATTTAATCTAAAGTTATTGACACAACATGAAACTCATGAGAGATTACTCATGAGAGCGGAGCCCCCCCAGATGTTGAAGAACTTTTGCAGTTGAGACTCCTCCCAGAAATTAATTTAGAGCATTTCTTCGATCAATTAGTGAGGTAAAGTATGGCCAGTTTTTGTAACATTGTGTATACGCCTATTCGCTCATTATATTCGCTTATAGCGAATACGGTATATATTTTCAATTTTTTCAATGGCTAAATCTGCAAGATTAGCAGGCTTCTACTACGTCTGCCTGTACTCTTATAAAACATTAGCTGGTCCGCCATCGTAGCAATCAGTAATGAGTAAGAATACAGACAGGCGGGGTCTGGAAGCGTAGCCTCAAGTAGAAAATTTTAAAAAAATCACGTTTGAAACAATTTTTCCAGTGACTTTTGCAAAATGTTTCTTCTCGTTGAAGTTTAAATCTAACTGTGTCAGGCTTGCGTCAAGACAACTTTTACTTGCGTCACACGAAAAACAATTGCTACATGACGGACCTCCTGACGTAAAAAACATGATTGAAAACCATCGGAACAAAGTGGGGGTCTGGGGGCAGTAGCCCCGAGCTAAAACAAAAATCTTTTTGAAATATGAATGGCATGGATGAAACCTATTTTTCAGAGCACTTTAACAAAGATTTTTGTCTCGCCTAAAGGCGAGATAGCTGTTGACGTTTCTGGATCAAAGTGAACTGTATACTGCAAATGGTTAAATTATGTCCTATGCTCAACACTGCTTCAATTTTCAAGTTTTTGTACGTGGGGGGTCCCATTGTGCTGCAGGTCCTCATTTGCTTAACTTTTACCCGTTTAAATTGTTTCCAAGTTTTAAAGTAAATACTTTTTCACTTGCAAGAAAATTAGAGCGGAGGGGGCTTTATTTCACCTGAATTCACCTTAGGATTTATTCTTTTCGAAAGGCCCCCTTTGGTTGAACTAAAAATCACGACAAATCATCTTACGAAATATGCAAATTAACTTTAATAATTTGATGACAGTTGAGTATATATAAGCGTAAGCAGAAAGAAGCTGCGTCTAAACTTGGCAAATATTGGAACAGTATATATGCAGAAATGTGTATCTACTTGGACTCAGGTCTGGGATTTTAGTGAGAAAGATTGAGTTAAGGCCGGTTCACACTAACCAATCTGCAGTCAATCTGCTTGCCAGCAATTAAGGGACAATGCCGATTGACAAACAATATTGTAGCCCTTTTTTACACTGTTCACATCCACAACGAAGAGCTGATTCATAATAACTAAAAATGGGTCCCTAGGTATTTGATAGAGGTATCGAATGATATGACCGATGTCTCGCGAAAAAATTACTTCAGCCAACAAAAACTCTGGAAAATCATAGTTCTTCTAAAATGCAGCAATATGATTTTGGGAAACCAAACTTAGATTCAGTGTATCCACTAAAAGGAGATAATGTTGAGCTATATATATTTCGATCTAAAGATGGTTTTCCAACTATAAGTTATCAATGAGTGGTTCAAAGTTTATGACACCAAAAGGAATCACCACCTTAAAACTAAATACGCGATGTAGTTCAGAGCGTGCAATCGTGAGAAAATAGTTAGCGAGCAGCAAAAAATGGCCTCACTTTGATGGATAATATCTGTATCTAGCATACATACACCGTTCTACGGCGAGATAATGCTCCTTTTAGGAGCCAACTTGTTTGTTGTTTGACACAACCCCCAATCTTGTCTGTCTGAATGACAATTTCGGAGCGTCAGCGGCCGAATCCTTGGGTGTCCATTCGGTGCGTCGATAAGCCAAATTCGGTGCGTCAGAGGACGAATCCTGTGAGCCGGTAAGCCAAATTCGGTACGTCAGAGGGCCGAATCCGGTGCGTCGATAAGCCAAATTCGGTGCGTCAGAGGACGAATCCGGTGAGTCGGTAAGCCAAATTCGGTGCGTCAGAGGACGAATCCGGTGAGTCGGTAAGCCAAATTCGGTGCGTCAGAGGACGAATCCGGTGAGTCGGTAAGCCAAATTCGGTGCGTCAGAGGACGAATCCGTTGCGTCGGCAAGCCAAATTTGGTGCGTCAGAGGACGAATCCGGTGCGTCGGTAAGCCAAATTCGGTGCGTCAGAGGACGAATCCGGTGCGTCGATAAGCCAAATTCGGTGCGTCAGAGGACGAATCCGGTGCGTCGATAAGCCAAATTCGGTGCGTCAGAGGACGAATCCGGTGCGTCGGTAAGCCAAATTCGGTGCGTCAGAGGACGAATCCGGTGCGTCGATAAGCCAAATTCGGTGCGTCAGAGGACGAATCCTGTGAGCCGGTAAGCCAAATTCGGTACGTCAGAGGGCCGAATCCGGTGCGTCGATAAGCCAAATTCGGTGCGTCAGAGGACGAATCCGGTGAGTCGGTAAGCCAAATTCGGTGCGTCAGAGGACGAATCCGGTGAGTCGGTAAGCCAAATTCGGTGCGTCAGAGGACGAATCCGGTGAGTCGGTAAGCCAAATTCGGTGCGTCAGAGGACGAATCCGTTGCGTCGGCAAGCCAAATTTGGTGCGTCAGAGGACGAATCCGGTGCGTCGGTAAGCCAAATTCGGTGCGTCAGAGGACGAATCCGGTGCGTCGATAAGCCAAATTCGGTGCGTCAGAGGACGAATCCGGTGCGTCGATAAGCCAAATTCGGTGCGTCAGAGGACGAATCCGGTGCGTCGGTAAGCCAAATTCGGTGCGTCAGAGGACGAATCCGGTGCGTCGATAAGCCAAATTCGGTGCGTCTGCGACCACATCCAGTGCGTAGATAGGTCAAATCACGTGCGTACTTGCATGCTAACAAATTTGGTGTGTAGACAAGTCAAAACTGTGTGCAGATGGAAGAATGTAATTCGTGGAAACCTATGCGTAAGTAAGTGAAACTTGGCTCCTGAGTCCAAATCTTCAAAAAATCATATAGGTATCATTTTGGTGCGTTAATTCTTCCAACAAATCATATAGGTATCATTTCGGTGCGTATGTGAGACCTGGGGTGGCCACCCCCCGTCCACCCCCCATTGCCCAGGTGTGATATACTTTCTTATTTCTATATTTGAAGAGTATTATGACTATCACAGGCTTGTGGGTGCAGGGATGCTTGGCGATCCAACCCAATCAGAAGTTTGTACCAAACAACACCTTAATGTACGTATATATATATATATATATATATATATATATATATATACACAACTTTTAACATTGCTTAAGCATCAAATTCAAAAACATGCCAACGAGTTTCTAAGTCCAAACTAATGTCAGCATTGACGCACCTGAGCTTGGGGTCAACTTTCAGCTCAGCCGGTAAAATAAGATGTTTCGATTGCTGCACAGAGAAATGAAAAAATGTATGGGCCCCGTCCCCGTGTCCATATCCCCAGCTATAGATTCATCAGTGGGGTTATTCCCAAAAATTTTCGACCACCCCGTTTAATGTCTATCACCCTGCTAAAGCTTTGCTTATCCTCCCCAATCTGATGTTATATAATATATAACTTGAAAAATTTAGGGTGGTAGCGGTTATTTTAGTGTGTGTGCTCCATGAGGGTGGGGTTAGTCGGCTTCAGGTGTGATTTAAAAAATCTATTTTGGGGAGGGGTAGGTCAATTTTTTTAGAAATAGATTTCTAAAAAATTGCGCAGTTTTAAGCCAAGTTATTTGTACATAAGCTTAATGCAAGTTGTATCTAAATTTTTATTGTTTTTAACAATGTTTTCCTAAATCTTGCTAAATTTAAAAATGTAGCATTTTCCAGTCAGAATTTGCAAAGTTTTTAGGGTGGGTCAGGCAAATTTACGTGGGTTTGGGTCTGATATATGGCAGTTTGGGTTTTGGGGTGAGAAGGGTAAACTTTAAAAAAATCGAGGGTGTGTTTGGCGGAACCTTTCCATTTGGGGGAAGCAATCTGTCACTTCTTCTCTTCCACAGCACTTTGTGGAAGGTCAGCAAGCCAAACATACAAACATACAAATTTAAATAATAAATATATTTCGCAAAGAATACTTAGACTAATAACACATTTTAAAACTCGTAAAGTCGTGGTAAATTCTTGATAATTTCGTGGTAAAAGCTGTAATTTCGTGGTAAATTTATGGTAAAATGAGCCTGTCCTCCTCTATCACACTTAGCATATTTTTACCACATTATTCAATAAGCATTCCCACAGTAAAAACGTGGTAAAACCATTATAAACAAGTAGTAAAAACGTAAAATAAGTATAGTACGTATAATCATTAAACTATTTTAAAAATGGGATTGTAGATTGTAAATTCGTGGTAAATTTCGTAAATTTATGGAAAAATCGTGGAACCTTAGTGGTAAATATATCGTACCTTGCGCAGGGAGAATTATGGTAAAAAAACCATGAACACTTCAAAGAAAGGTACTATAGATTTACTATGTTACCATTTATTTTACCATAGGTCTTCGAGAAAATCTTCTCCCTGTGTAATTTCAACATTAGACAGTATTTTTAGACTCGAAATCTTGATTGCCAACACATTTCCAAGTCCAGAATAAGCAAGGTCAATATTGAGTCTAGAAGTCCATAAAACAGTTATAAACATGTATTTCTCGCGATAATAAACACGTTAAGCCAAAAATGTGGACTTCTTTGAAATATTTTGCAAAATTTACCTTAAGGTGGTGATTCCCTTTGGTCACATAAAGTTTGCACCATTACTACTCATTCATTGCTTGGAGTTAAGAAGCCATTTTTATATCAAAATGTAGCTTGACACTGTCTCTTTTTAATGCATGACACGAAACTAATGTTGCTTTTCTAAAATATTTTTAACACATTTTAGAATTAGTATAATTTTCCAAAATTTTTGCAGACTCAAGTAAAATTTTTCGCGAGACATCGGTTATATCATTCGATACCTCCATCAAATAGCTGGGGACGATTTCTTATTTATTGTGAAATCGCTCTTCGCTATAGTGAAATAAGCTGAAATGTGTGCGTAACCTGTATTTTGGCTACTTTTTCCAAATTTGTCAAGCGATTACTTTAGCTAGAAAGCAGAAATCGGGGCAACTAAAAAATCGTCCCTGGGTATGTTTGTGCAGAACACATTTGTTTAGTAGCAGCCTCCCAGCTTGCATGGTGAATGCTCCACAATCTTTGGAAAAAAATTGGTCGTGTTTTTGCAAAAACTACGTTTTTTATGATAGCAGCCTACAGGATAGCAGTTGGAAGACGATCATGCGTCGGATAATTTGTCCATGTGAGACCTTCAGATCGACGCCCTTAGTTTGATTTTACGGCTTGCGTAGTTCAAGAAATGTTGGATAATTTGATTTCTGCAAAAATGACAAGTTTTCGACGCCAAAACAAGAAAATCAGCTATATCTCACGGTAGAGAAAAGCTAGAAACTTACTTTAAAAAGCAAAAATGTGAAGCTCAATGAGATCTTTCGAATGAATATAGTCATAACTGTATAGCAGCTGCCAAACGTTCAGAAATTTGGAAAAACCACTCTGACCGGAAATCTCGAATTTTTGAATCGAGATTGCGCTGAGGGTGTTAGAACGCTAAAAGAACTTATTTCGGAAAGTTTCATCAAATTTCATCTTGATTTACGCCGCCAAACAACAATATGTGCCCAAAAGGAATCACCACCTTAAAAATGCCCAATTTTTGGCAAATTTTACAAGGTTGGGGGGGGCCGGGGACCTCCAAAAATTTATGGGGGGGGGGGGGGGGGTTGAAAAATGGCTGGGGGCTACCCCCCCCCCTTCATAGTTTCCCCAGGGGGGGGGGGGGGGGGGGGGGGTATCGGCATCCCCCCAAAATTTTCAACCAACTTTACTCCCTCCCAGATTTCTTGACTATCCTTCCCCCCACTTTTGGTTACCCCCCGAACCATAGTTTCCTTTGGGGGGGGGGGGGGGTATCCCCACCCCCCCCCCCCAAAAATTTTGACCAAATTTACCCCCCCCCAGATTTTTTGACTTACCCTCCCCCAACTTTTGGCTACCCCCCCCCCATCCCCCCCCCCACCGATTTTTTGACCCAAAAAGTTAGCTAAATTTGGTCGAATAATTGTCATTTTTTGAAAAATTTTTCCAAAATTTTGACCTAAAATCCCTTTAAAACGGTGCAAAAACACCTAAAACGTTAAAAACAAGCCTTATTTTGATGAAAAAAGGGCTAAATTACAGAAAATTTTGCATTTTTTGGCCATTTTTCGAAATTTCTGAGGTCCGAATTCTGGGGGGGGGTTGGGGGGGGGTACCCCCCATCACATTTCGGAGGTCGGCCAAGATTTACCCCCCCCGAGACCCAAAGTTCCAGGGAAACTATGCCCCGAACCCCACCCCAGCACTTTTTGGGGCCAAAAAGTTAGCTAAATTTTGCTAAAAAATGGTGATTTTTTGAAAATTTTTTCTCAAATTTTGGCTTAAAATCGGTTTAAAACGGTGTAAAAACGCCTAAAACGATAAAAACAAGCCTTGTTTTTACAAAAAAAACGTTAAAATACAGAAAATTTTGCGTTTTTAGGCCATTTTTTGAATTTTCTGAGGTCCGAATTTTGGGGGGGGGATTCGGGGGGGGGGGTACTCCCCATCACATTTCGGGGGTCGACCACCAAATTTTCGAAGTTTGCCCCCCCCCCAAACCTAGTTTCCTTTGGGGGGGGGGCGGTTGGGGGGGAATCCCCCCCAAAAATTTTGACCAATTTTACCCCCCCCCCCCAGAATTTTGACTTGCCCTCCCCCAACCTTCGGCTACCCCCCCCCCGAACCCCCCCAGCGATTTTCGGGCCCAAAAAGTTAGCTAAATTTGGCCGAAAAATAATCATTTTTTGAAAAATTTTTCTAAAATTTTGACTTAAAATCGCTTTAAAACGGTGCAAAAACGATAAAAACAAGCCTTGTTTTGACGAAAAAAGCGTTAAAATACAGAAAATTTTGCGTTTTTAGGCCATTTTTCGAAATTTCTGAGGTCCGAATTCTGGGGGGGAGGGTTGGGGGGGTACCCCCCTCACATTTCTTGGGTCGACCACCAACCACCCAAGATTTACCCCCCCCCCCAGACCCAAAGTTCCAGGGAAACTATGCCCCCACCCCAAACCAAAATTTCCAGGGAAACTATGCCCCCCCAATTACACCTATGCCTGGGAGGGGGGGGGTGGACATATTAACACGGGGTCCGATTCTGGGGGGGGTCTGGTCTACCACCCACCCCGACCTCGACGAGGGGTCTACCCCTGAAAAATTCCGAAATTTTAGGGGGGTCTGCCCCGAAACTAGCACAAATTGCGAATGTTTTTCGTTTTTGACCAAAAATTAGTAAAAAATGACAATTTTTACTGATTTTTAAGACATTTCTTAAAAAATCACTAAAATTTGCTAAAAAATTACCTATTTTTGGTAAAAATCGCTGAGGGGCCTACCCTTTTTTCCTCCTGGAAGAGGGTCTTCCCTTTTTTCCTTTTCGCTGAGGGGGGTCTGCTCTTTTTTTGTCGGTCTGGGGAGGGGGTCTGCACCCCCCCCCATTCCCCCCACGTTATCCTATGGGGGTGTGGGGGCCTCTCCCCCCAAATGGAAAAGTGCTGACCCCACCCATACCCATCTGTAGCACGAAGAGAACTTTCCAATCCATGGAAAAATAAAGGTAAAATAAATGGTAAATTTGTGGTAAAATTTGGGTTTTTGACTGTGTAGCATTTACGGCATTTTTACCACATTTTTCCTGCGCAAGGTACGACAGTTTTACCACATAACATCCACCAGTTTATCATGGTATTTCACAATTTTACAACGAATTTACTATGCAAAATCCCATTTTTAAAACAGTTTAACCATTTTATGTTACAAGTTTTTCCCATGCTATTTATACATTTTTACCACGTTTTTACCTGGTTTTATAGTCATCCGAAATATTTGGTAAAAACGTGGTAAAAACTATGAGGATTAAGCTACCATGTTTTTACCACAATTTTACCACAAATGTACAACCTTTTCTCATAAATTTGCCACAGTTTTACAATATTTTATTAGCTTGGCAAAAAGAAAGAAGCAACACTGTTAACGTGTGTTTAACATTTTTAAGGTGATTTTAAAACAAAATCGGATGGTTTTGCTAAAAATTTTCAAATAATGTAGTAGTTAACAAACAATGTTTTTTGAGATACGTACATTATACATTTTGTCAAAGCTTCACCTATATATATATATAAACAACAGAAAAGTGCAAAAACAGCTGAAACTCTGTATATATATATATATCAGTCGATTTCTGGTAAGGTCAAACTTGGCCGCGATGGGTCAAAAAATGGAATTCGCCCAAACTCTGCCAGTTTGAAGGTACTAGTGGATGTACTAACCTGGCAAAATATTATTGGATTCGGTGCAGCCAGTTTCGAGCAATGGCGATTTATATTTCAGGGCCCTGAATGCGTTTTTGGTACGACAACGGGGCTGATATTTTGTCCCATTGCTCCCAGCTCACTTTGCCTAGATAGATAGTTTATACACCGTTCGAAAGCTAATTTTAAGGGCTTTTAAAAATGGTATATTGAATGGTGCTGCGTGCCTTAAATTTTGACTTCTACGTCAAAACATCGGCAGAAGCCAAGAGAACTCGCATTCACAAAAAGCTACATTTGGAATTATTACCGAAGCTCTGTAAAAAAGCTAGACACAGATTTTTATCCAGAAATAGAACGGTATGTTCGCAATAAATGTGCAAAATTTCAGCGAATTTAATGATCCCTTGCGTTGTCTGCACTACATTGTAGGACGTCCACCAGCTATAGCGCGGCGGGAAATAAAACCCAAATTTTAGAATTTTGGCTGTAACTTTTCCATTAAGCGACAAATCGAAAAATCTAGCGATACCTACCACGAGGCCTTGGGAAGAGCTTCAAAACGAGCCATAAAACACCTCTCTAGCACTTACGGTTGGTGAGAAATTTTCGACCAAACCGATGGGAAAAACCCAATGCGGGAAAAAACCCATGGGCGGGGAAAAAACCCAGCCGAAATTTTTGCTGGAAGCAGAACATTTATGACTATACCATTCGAAAGAGCGGGTCATTTTTAGTATATCTGCATCGAAAAATATCAATATTTTGGCAAAAATTTATGTCAAATTGACTTTTGAAAATTTTGTATGTTTAACATGTAAGCATAGGCAAATTTTGGAAATTTTTGATATTTGGTTAATTTCTGCAGTTTTAACATCCTATCCCATAGAAAACGTGTTTTTATTGCATTTAAAGCCGAACCCGACCGATTTTAGTGAAAAGTTGGCGATTTTGACGAAATTGAAAAATTTGGCTTGAAATGGCACCCTGTCAGATTTTGGCCATTTAGACCACACACAGAAGGTTGAATCTAGGTAAAATCTATATATACCAAATTAATCAAGAGGCTCTATTGAGCTCATAAATGCATGAATTTGTCCTTTGCTGCTAATGGTTAGAAAAAAATTCATTTTGAAATTTGGGTTTTTTCCCACACATGGGTTTTTCCCCGCCGAGTCTAGGGTCAGCCCCAGGTCGCACCACAGCCAGTGGAGCCAAATTGCATACAACATCGCATGATGTTCGAAACATGTCCTCTGTGAAAAAATGTAATCCGTTTGGGGTAGGTCTTTCCAGTAGTTCAGGGTGGCCCCCAGAGTTGACCCTGTCTGACCCCCAAGTTGGGACCAAAATTTCCAAAATTTTCAAAGTCCCACTTGGCTGAGAGAGTAGCGGGAGGTACAATAATACAGCCTCTGAGGGTAGCTTTGGACGTTCTTGAAGATAGGCTATTAAAATCAGATCTAGCTCCATAAGGGTGACAATCACTGTCGTTGAGTTTTTCCCCGCATCTCGGACTCAGTTTTTCCCTGCCGCGTCTATATCAGTCTATTGTACATGTGAACATGTTGTTTAGAGAAATCCAGAGCCCATAAAGGAAAAGCTAGGGCTAGTTTTTTTGTAAACAAATTCAGAGTATGTTTGTCTGTGAATGTACAAAATTTCAGCAAATTCAATGAGCCCTCTACGGAGTATGCACTAAATTTGTATTAGATGTTGTATACGGATCAAATGGGTCACAACATTGGAAATAAAAGGGTTATCGCCTAAAACCAGGGACCGCAAAGAAGTGAAGATTTAGCTCACTCTTGACTACCACTGTGTTAGTGAGTGCGCAGAGGAATAAGAGTAGGTTGGCATGAAAAACTTTGTTTACGGTCCTATAATCTGACATGGTGCCATTTCAGAAGACTGACTCAACGGGATAAAACCCATGTGTGGAAAAAAACCCAAATTTCAAAATGGGAAATTTTTTTCTAACCATTAGCAGCAAAGGACAGACAAATTCATGCATTTATGAGCTCAATGAGAGCCTCTTGATTAATTTGGTATAGATTTTTACCTAGGTTCAACCTTCTGTGTGTGGTCAAAATGGCAAAAAATCTGACAGGAGTGCCATTTTCAGAGTGAAATGTTTCAATTTCGTCAAAACCGCCAATTTTTCACTAAAATAGGTCGTGATTCTGAGCTTTAAAAATGCACAAAAACACGTTTCTTATGTGATATATGTTAAAACTGCTAGAAATTAACCAAATATCAAAAAATTTCCAAAATTTGCTCAATGCTTACAGTAAAGCATACAAAATTTTCAAAAGTCAATTTGACATAAATTTTTGCCAAAATATTGATATTTCGATGCAGAGATTACTAAAAAATGTTACCCGCTATTCTCGAATGGTATGCTTACAAATGTTCTGCTTCCAGCTTCGTCAGGGTTTTTTTCCCTCATTCATGTGTTTTTCTCGGCATTGAGTTTTTCTCATCGGTTTAGTCGAAAAATTTCTCACCAACTGTAAAGTGCAGGTGTTTTAGTGGCTCATTTTGGAAGCTCTCTTCCCCAAGACCTCGTGGTAGGTATCGCTAGAGTTTTCGATTTGTCGCTTAATGGAAAAGTTACAGCCAAAAAATTGGGTTTCGGAAATTTCCCGCCGCGCCGCTGGTGGACGTCCTGCAATGTAGTGCAGACAACGCAAGATTCGGCAAATTCGCTGAAATTTGCACATTGTTGCGAACATACCGTTCTATTTCTGGATAAAAATCTGTGCTACAAAAGAGCTTCGGTAATAATTCCAAAATGTGGCTTTTTGTGAATGCGAGTTCTGTAACTTTTCTGCCGATGTTTTGACGTAGAAGTCAAAATTTAAGGCACGCAACACCATTCCCCCTGCCATTTTTAAAAGCCCTTAAAAATTAGCTTTCGAACGGTGTACCTTTAATCTATATATCTAGGCAAAGTGGGCTTTTGGAGTAATGGGACAAAATATAAACCCAAATTGTGTGCAAAAAACTTCAAGCCTGAAATATAAATCGCCATTGCTCAGGCTGGTACCGAATCAATAATATTTTGCCGGGTTAGTACATCTAGTACCTTCAAACTGG
>JASAND010010614.1:0-11762 GCA_030248195.1 Trissonchulus latispiculum | reverse complement strand
TAATTGACGTTGCGATAATTCAGGATGGAAAGGGTTAAACATTATATTTCTAAAAATGCATAATCAGGCAAGATTGAGATCAAATGAAATGAAGATTTTCGTCTGTCCCGTATGCCATAACAAAGTGAACTGAGGAAAATTTTATTATCAGTTCCGAATTTCCTGATGTTTCAGAGTCCAGAAGGTCCGCTAAATGCACTGATCAACAAATCTAGCAAGTTCTCGTCGCTTATGATCGCGTGGGGGCCCGTTGCATAAAAATTGCAATAAGTTAATAAGTCCAATAAGTCATATACAATAAGCGAATTTGCGTTGCATAAAAGTCATAACCAAATAAGTCATAAGCGACTTAATAAAATAATCGATTTTGGAATTAAAATAAGTAAATTTCATAAGCGAGCGTTGCATAAAGTTTGGCAATAACTATTAACTTATGAAAAGTCGCTTATTAAAATAAGCGAATTTGCAATAAAATTTCAAGTTTTATTGCATTAATTTTATAGCAACAAATGTACAGAAATGGTAAATTTAGGTTTTTCCAAACGGCTACAATACTGGTAGAAAAGCTCGAAGTGCTCTCCATTAAAGATTTACAGTTTTTGTGCTTTATTAGTAGATGTAAAAAAGTGCCAAGACCGAAATCGTAACGATGATGCTATAGCAACGAAGCAAATTCCACATTCCGTTAATGCTACATAAAAGATGTTCTAAAAATTGCTGAACCGAAAAAGCTTATGGTCCGTGATTATTTGAGTTAATAATTTACACAATTACATTTTACCTCAATTCTTAATAATAGTTTTTGTTTGCTAAATTTTTTCATTTAGCTGCTCCTAAACTAATTATATTGCTCTTCGCAGAACTGAAACATATAATGCAATAAGTAGCCAGCGATTTTAGTTGAACTTATGACTATTAGTTGCCATTTCAGTTGAACTTATGACTTTTCGCTTATTATAATTCCGACTTACTTATGAAATCATCGCTTATTACAATAAAATTTTATGCAACGCAAATTCGCTTATTGTATATGACATATTAATTTATGAACTTACTAACTTATGAACTTATGACTTATCATTTTTATGCAACGGGCCCCAGATCTGAAAAACTGAAAACCATAAAAATGTTGTTTAGCAGTAGTGCAAATTATCATCCTGCCAGGCCATGAAGCAATTGTTTTTTGACTTTTCCAAAAAAATTTTAACTAGCTAAAAACCCGTCATTGATGGGTAAAATTGATGTGATTCAAAAATAGCAATAATTTGATTAAATAGTCATGTACGAGTAGTTTCAATTCTGTTGACATTTTAGTTTCTAATTACTATGGGATCAGGACAAAAATGCTTTCAAGAAGAATAAATCAACAAATGTCTGTCTGTAGCTTAGTCCCTCTAATTATTCAATTTTTTAGGCCAAAATAGTTAAATACATAACTTTTGTAATTAGCTTTTTAGAATTAACTTTGATAATTTGTTGCTTGCATTCAATCTTTTTCTTTACAACCTGTTTGAACCAAAAATTCCAAGAAATATTTATAACTACTGTAAGGCTGCAATATCAATAGCATAGGTTTGGCTCCATTGCTTGACCACGTGACCACAGCTGATTTGAGGTTCGATACTAGAGACTTAATTGCAGAAAGTAGGAAATAGGACATAGCATTTAGACGCTTCAGTTTTCTGCATTTCGATTGCGTGCTTGCTAGGTTTCTATTGTAGCAGGAAATAGGAAATAGGACGAGACAGCGTAAGCAAGCGAAAACAAGCACAGGCAATAAGTAATATGCGAAAAACTCACTGCTAACCAGGCGAATTCAACAAATTTCAATGATTGAAGTAGATTGGCACTGACGCACCCGGACATATAAACTCTATCAACCTTAAGCATCAGATTTGCTTCCTTGACCGTCAGCATACACCTTAGGCATTAATCTCCACATATGAACTTTCCTTACAACTACCTCTTAGAAAAACCACATACAGGATACAACTATCACTGCACTACAGTGTCACTACAAAAGCACTTACATGCTATAACACCGGGTAAGGAATGCTTCCCCCTTTTAGGGTTACTTGTTTAACGTTCTGGGACTAGTTCCGGAAGTTTAGGTTTATAAGCAGTTTTTCAGAACACAATTACTCTAAGCGGAAATGGTAAAATAATGCCCTTAACTTAATAATACCTACACGGGCCTGAATTTTCAGGCACTGCCCGGCCCGGCCCGTTTCAAAAATTTTGGACCTCGGCCCGGCCCGGCCCGCTCCAATTTAGGTAAAGTGAAAAGTTAGGCCTGGCCCGTAAGGTGAAAAGTTAGGCCCGGCCCGGTGCCGTTTTACTAAGTTTTTGCCGTTGCCCAAAACAAAATTTTTTTCGCTTTCGGAACTTATTCGTGTTTAACCATTTTAAGCGATTTCTCAGGCTCATATTTTATTAAGTATGTGCAGTCCTCTGTTCGATTCTTTGTGCTTAATAGGGTACAGGTCACTGCTCAGCTCGTCGATTCAACGAAAGCACGAAATATACTATAAATTAGGAAGAAAGCATACATACAAAATATTGAAATAAATAAAACTGCATTTAGGATGATAATGTACAATTTAGCGATAGTATATAAACACAAGTACACTAGCTAAGCCGGGCCGGGCCGGGCTTACGGGCCTGAGTGAAAGTCTCTACCCTGCCTTTGCTAGTAGGGCGCAGGAAATTTTTCACCATCAACAGTCCACACCCCTTCTCGTGGAACTCCTGGGAAAAAATGAAAATAGAAGACATGGAGATTTTCATCAGCAAGGCTGATATACTAGTTGCTATCAAGAGCACATAATATCAAGAGTACATAATATATAAGTGTGTGACAGCAGGCAAGCTCTCTGTTATCAGCTCTAGGTACATGCTATGTTCGCTAAACGGCTGACTCTCCCCACAAAAGTGTATGCTCACTTCAAAGAAATTTGCACGCTATCTTTGCGTTCTAAAGCTCGCAACAGACGCATATTGAACCAACTTACCAGATTTAAAGAAATCTTTGGAACGCAGCCTCAAACTCCTTATTTTTCATTTTCTTTACAAATGTGGTATCCTTCAGATACGTTCCACTAAAGAGTATACTGTAGTCTGTAATGTTCTACAACTAGAACTAACGTATGTTTCCAGAGTACTGATTGTTGTTGTTGTTGTTGTTGAGTTGTTAAGTTTTCAACAGTGTTCATGCCAGTTTATTTGTTGCTGTAACTTCTATTTATGAGTGTATATCGACTGCTTAAATACTACTAGAAAGCTCTATGTACACATGGTAAATATATGCGGCATTGCTATATTTACTTGGATAGGCCAGTAGATTCATTCGGGGCCACATCGAATGTGTCAATTTAGTGTCAATTCAATGTGCGATTATTGGCCAAATTCAAATTAATGAAAATAGCATTAAAATTGCCCCGTACACGACCTGTGTTAGTGCGCTGACTGTTGGCAATTCGTTGACTCCGCATACGCACAGTGACTAGGTACGTAGGCTGGCGAAAACCCGCTATCAGCTCGGAATTTATTTACTAGGAATGGACTGCGCTATAGAAAAGTATGTTGGGGGACTGGCAAGGCCGCACCCAGGGGGGGGGGAGGTTCAAGGGGTCTAGACCCCCCTTTTGGGATAACTAAATGGAAAATTTTTGCTATTTTTATGGCAAAAACAGCTATTTTTAAAAAATTTACGCGCCTTCGGTGCGATAATTTCGAAATTAACGTCCAATGTACCGTTTTTGGGCAAAACTGCAAAAACTTTTCAAGTTCTAGGGGGCTCCGCCCCCAGACCCCCCCGTTGCATTTTACCTTGGACCCCCCCCCCCTTTTCAAAATCCTGGGTGCGGGCCTGGGGACTGGGGATGATGATTTTCAAATGAACTGACTTACAGGATACAGCAAGAATTTCTCTAGTCTATTTAGTCTACTTAATAGCAAGAGGCAACAGCAACATGTCTTAGGTGATGCAAAGTAAACTGCCAAGGAGTGCATATTTGTACTCCAATCGCAGTGCCAGGAAAATGAGACTCATTCAGTAAGTTTGCGTAGTACGTCTGGTTTGGTGTGAAGAATTTTGTTCTTTGTTGGTAAAAATCTAGTATCCAAGACTTGCATTGCAAATTGTGCTAATCAACAATCAACAGAACAGTGCGCTGGTTCTTGTCTGGAGAAACTGATTGTGCAGCGCAAAGTGCAGTTTACGTGGAAACTAAGCAGTTGTGTTGATAATTTTGCTTCGTCTTAAATTGACACGTACACAGTGTGCTTTATTTAGTTCGTTGCGTGTTTCTTCTTCGTCTTCTTTCCAGACTTAGTCGCTAAACATGTGTTATAATCAGCCGTGGTTTGTTGAAAATTAAGTTTAGGAGCCTTGTAAATATTTCAATTTGCATCAACGAAAAATCACGTTGACAATTAGTAGATGGACTTAGTTAGGACTTGTTTTGATCTGTTTGATCCGTTTGGTTAGCTTTTACTGGTTGACTTTTCGCATTGGCAATGGGCTTGGTTAACAAAACTTTCACCCGATTGACATCGTTCAGCAAGAAATTGAAAAATCCGTGTTCCAAATCTTCAGAAAACACAAAAATGAGGGTTTTTAATGTACGTTGTCTGGATGGAAGCTTGGAGCACCTGTATTAATTCCATATGATTATATGTCACTGTTCTAGGATGGCAGAAAATCGCATTCAGAAAGTGATCGTATTTATATTTAGCGTAATTATCTTGGATTTATCAATATGTGTTGATGGCGTCAACATTTTAGTCGTTCCAATGCCAGCTTTTCATACCCACTACAAATCTATGATTCCGTTAGTTACAACTTTAGCCAAAAGAGGCCACAATGTAACTGTGTGGTACAGTGCTGTAATAAATGATACGCTTCCTGATCTGACCAATGTTACCATAAAGAATACAATGTTGGATATATCCAACTCATGGATTCAAAATTTAATAATCAAAGAAAAGGCAACACTGTTTGAACCGTTTTGGAATATGTCTGAAGGTATTGGAAGCTGCTGCACACCGTAGAACCTGATGTATATACTTTGGAAATGTGTCATGTCAGTATAATAAACAGAAATCAAGAAGGCAAATAAACCAACACATACTCCAACTTTTTTCTCTGCAAATGTTATTTTATTTATATATTTTAACACTTTTTGGTAACTTTTTTAGCAAAAATGGCCTTGATGGGAAAGTTGTTTCCTCACTGGTTGGGTATTGAAAGCTTACGATTATGTTATGAGCAAAAGATGGATGATGTGGAACTGATATTTGATCAGAAATGGGATCTTTTGATTTTTGATTCTTCATACACACCTCATATTAGAGTTATGGTCCCATCCTTTAAAATTCCTACAGTATTCTTTACAACTACCGTAATCCCACGGCAAGATAAGGTGATAATTGGATTATCTCAAAACTCATTTAGCGCAAATTCGGGTAAATTCTTGGATCGACTGTTTTTCGGTATCTGGCTTTGGATCGATGCTTTAGTGGATCAGGTTGTCCATTGGATTGCTTACTTCACACTTTTCCCCAAAATTAGTATTCTACAGAGCTGGAACCCAGTCAGCGAAGATGTACATTTGCATCTTAGTTTTGATTTCGATAGTGTCGGAAGTCCCGAACCTTTGACCTCTGAAATGGTCCGAGTTGCCGAAGGACCCTGTCCCTCCTACCAGGTTGATTCCGGTCCCCTTTCCCCGGATCTGACTCAATTTTTGAACAAGCCCACATCCAAAGGAATAATTTTAGCCTCCTTTGGCCATGTAGTCGCTTGGTCCGCCATACCAAGGGAAACAGTAGAAATGATCCTAGCAGCGTTTGCCAGACTCAAGGACTATCAGATTGTATGGCAATACAATGGACCGCTCCTGTCTGAAAAGAAAAATGTTTATACGTCCCCTTGGCTTCCACACAAACCTATACTGGAGCATCCAAAAACTAAAGTAATTATGACGCACTCTGGGATGAAGACAACTTTGGAAGGAATATGCGCGGAAATACCGATGCTTAGTTTACCAATTTTTGCTGATCAGTTTCTTGTATCGTCGATGTTGTGCAAAAGTGAGCAGGCAGGAATTTCACTGGATAAACACGATTTTACAGAAGAGGATTTGTACAGTGCACTGCTGGAGTTGGCAACAAACACTAGCTACAGGAGAAACGTTAAAAGAGTAAAGTCCCTTATAACAGATAAACTATTATCACCGCTTGATGTTGCCGCGCATAAGCTGGAATTGGCACTGAGAAGTTTCACGAAATTTCCTAAACGATATAGGTTGAAAAGTAGAGAAATGAACTTCATAACCTTTTGGAATTTGGACATTGTGTTGGGAGCCGTTTTAATAGTTGTATTGTTCCTGAGTGCTTGATTTATTTGATCTGAGTTTACCAGATTTAGTAAAGTTTTAATAAAGATTGATCAACATTGAGCAACACGAATTTTCTTAGGAACGATGTAACTGTATCAGATATCGACGTGTCAAAGGCAGTTTGAGTCAAAAACATTTATCTTTTACGCAAAAGTCTGTAATCTCCATTTAATAAAGTTAAAATAATTTTCATTTTACTGAGGATTATAAGTAATTTGCAAATCTGCACAATTTGCTAATTGCTAAATGCTTGAAGCTAATTGTTGGCAGGATGACTTGACCTGAAGTGACCAGGTTTGCAGTAGAAACACTTATCATCAATGGTCCATACGCACTCTTCGTTACAGTGTGGATTACAATCTTCCACTGTACCAAAAGCGTAGGTCTTGAATCCAAACACCGTTTTAGGTCCCACCTTACGGCAAGGAGTAGCGGTTTGTGATCCACCCTCGCCACCACCTGACTTTAGTGGATGACTATTTTTGTAGAACATTTTAGAGCAAGTATAGCACCCATCAAAATCGCCATGACAGCTCATTTCACAATGGCTACGACAGTCGTTTTCGTTGCCAAAATTCCAGACTTCTTCTCCGAAGACGTTTTGAACTTTGCCAACCTTAGGACAATTTCCGCCGAACATTGCTTTAGTGTTGACACTGAGTTGGTGCAACATGGCAAGGAATAGAAGAATTTTGCAAGACATGGCTGAGACGGTGGCAGGACTGAAAAAAAGAAATGTGAAAAAAGTGTTTGGCTGACCGTTTTTAAGGGTAAAAAATTTAAATCAAACTTGTGCGTTCCGTGAGCATTCAATTTATTGACGACCTTATTGCATTCATGGTATGGTTGCATGCGCAGGGTAAAGTCAACTGCACCATTATGGTTTTTTGTTAAAATAAATGAAACTAACAATTTCGTGTTTTCCGATTGGTCAAATTAAGTATAAAATTTTCTGTCTTAACCACCAAATACAGACATACATTAATTGCAATAAAATTTACCACAAGTTAGGTTTATTTTTGGAAATGAAAGAAGAACTGGCAGCGTCAGATTGTGAAGTGATGGTGGTGAAGTGGTGAACACTATGACCGCAAATTTATAGGGGCAGAAATTTGTTATCGAGCATTTGCAGAATTCAGATCTAAAATTGGTCACCCAAAATTATGGCAAAAATTTAGCTGTATTAAGGTATTTTACAAACTCGAAACATCTTGAATATATTTATTTATATTTATAAAAAGTATATAGAGACGGTGTATGTTATATTTATTTACAGACCAGCTAGCATACAGGAGCTTCTAGTGTATGACTTAAAAAAGTATATTAGGGAATAGGGGTAAAACAATTGATAGGCTGTCGATTTGAGCTGTCATCGCGAATGGTCGATCCTGCGTTGCTTCTTGATTTGATTTTTCTGATGAAAGAGCTCGGGTGTGTGTGAAAAGCTACAATTCTATTTTTTACACATTTTGCAAACATCACGTACTTATATATATATATATATATATATATATATATATATATATATATATATATATATATATATATATATATATATCTATTTGGGCTCTTTTATAAAGAAGAAGATTGCCTTTTTATTAATCCTAGCAGCTATCCCAGAACTTAAGAATCTTCAATCTTCACTTTTTGGCAATAGATAATCTTCACTTGTCGGAACTTTACTTTTATGACATTGTATATATTTTGATGCATTCTTTCACATGTATTTAAGGTGGTGACTCCCTTTGGTCACATAAAGTTTGCACCATTATTACTCATTAAGAAACCATTTTTATATCAAAATGTAGCTTGACATTTCCTTGTTTTAATGCATCCCACGAAACTAATGTTGCTTTTCTAAAAGATTTTTAACACATTTTATAAGAAGTTTAATTTTCCAGAATTTTTGCAGACTCAAGTAAATTTTTTCGCGAGACATCGGTTATATCATTCGATACCTCCATCCGATAGCTGGGGACGATTTTTTATTTATTGTGAAATCGCTCTTCGTTATAGAGAAATAAGCTGAAATGTGTGCGCAACCTGCATTTTGCCAACTTTTTCCAAATTTGTCAAGCGTTTACTTTAGCTAGAAAACAGCAATCGGGGAAACTAAAAAATCGTCCCTGGGTATATTTGTGCAGAACACATTTGTTCAGTAGCAGCCCTCCAACTTGCATGGTGAATGCTCCACAACCTTTGGAAAAAATTGGTCGTGTTTTTGCAAAAACTACATCTTTTTGATAGCAGCCTACAGGATAGCAGTTGGAAGACGATCATGCGTCGGATAATTTGTCCTTGTGAGCCCTTCAGATCGGCGCCCTTAGTTTGATTTTCCGGCTTGTGTAGTTCAAGATATGATGGATTATTTGATTTCAGCAAAAATGACAAGTTTTCGACGCCAAAACAAGAACATTCGCTATATCGCGCGCTAGAGATAAAGCTGAAACTTGGTCTCCAAAAGCAAACAATGTGAAGCTCAACAAGATCTTTCAAATGAATATAGTCATAACTGTATAGTAAGTAGCTGCCAACGTTCGGAAATTTGGAAAACCTCTGACCGGAAATCTCGAATTTTTGAATCGGATTGTGCGGAGGGTGTTAGAACGCTAAAAGAACTTATTTCTAAGTTTCATCAAATTTCATCTTGATTTTCGGTTACCAACTAACAATATGTGACCAAAAGGAATCACCACCTTAAAATCAATTTACGTTGCATTTCCATATTTTCATTGTTTGCACGTTCATTCCAGTTTGTTGGAAGGATGACTTGATTTGAAGTGGTCAGGGTTTGCAGTGGAAACACCCATCACCAATCTTCCAATCACACTCTCGAGTACAGTGTGGATTACACTCTTCCACGGTTCCAAAGGCGTAGGTTCTAATTCCTGCAAATCTTTGCATGCCCAATCCGAAAGCAAGGACCGGCTTCTTCCGACTCGCTTTCTTCTGATCTCAGTGGATGACTGTTTTTGTAGAATTCTTTCGGGCAAGTAGAGCACCAATCATAATGACGGTGACATCTTATGTCGCAATGACTAAGACAGTCGTCTTGGTTGGCAAACAGCCATTCCTAGAATCTATGGATGTTTTTAACGTTTCCTACTTTTGGACAATTTTTGTGGTAGGCTTTTGCGCTGAGATTGAGTTGGTACGAGATGGCAAGAAAAATTTTTCTGGCATTGGTCCCGCGGGGGCCGGTGGTAGGACCGGCTTCCGGGGCTGACCCCCCAAATGTAGCGGCCCGGCCCACGCCCCCCCCCACTTTTTCTGTATAGAGCGCAACCCTAACACATTATTGACTGACGATGGTTAGACGTCTTTAAAGGTTTTTCACATTTGTTTGTAAAAACTGTACTAACTGACGACATTCTTTCATTAATGGAATTAACAGGTTCTTGTATACTATATAATGAATTTTGCATTGCAGATTCCCATTTATAGTGCAGAAATTTTTTTCGAGCATTTAGTACATTTTTTAGACTATAAATTACTAAACTAATAGCCTGTGCAAAATTAATAGCCTTGAAACGGCATTAGGAATATTAGAAATTTGGAGACGCTTGGAAAAAGTGAAATATGCTCATATCAGGGTACTGCGATACGTAAGGTTTTTTGTTAGATAAATAGTTAGATTCAGTTCAACCATTAGGTAACAAAACGGAATTGACGTTGGCAATCAATTTTATGATTCATTCAAAACTCCGGATTAACTGGTTTCAATATGCAGTAATTGGATCATGCTGTGACGGATATAGTTATATTCAGTGTTGGGCGCGAGCCACGGGTATCTGCGGTGCGCGCGGGCCGAGGATAGTACCCGCAGTGGCCCGAGCGGGCCGATGCAGACGGATTTTTTGTGAGACAGGGTAAGCAAGTTTGTATTTTTTACTAATTCTTACATTATATTGGAAATTTTCCTCTTTGTTATATTTTTTGGCTCCCTTTTTTTCCTTTCCCTCATTACTCTTTCCTTATAATTTTGAATATTACTCATTTACCATTTTCTGCAGCTAATAAGCGGCTCTTGGTCTTGGTGGACTCGGTTTGTTCAAATTGAAAACAAATGTTTACGATCTTTGTCTGCTCTTGCCACCTTAGGCCATGTTACCCTATCTTTTAATAGTTATCAATTTATCAGCGATGGTTAGTTGGTCGTCCCTTTAGAGCGTCGTTTTCAAACGAAGTAGTCTTCCTTTCAAATTTCAGAATTGAAAATAGGTCGAGCTTTGCTTACAAGGAAACATTTTACTGGCGACATAAAACAAGCAAAGGTATTTTCTAGCTTCTCAGACAGACCAGTTAAATTACAGACTGACAGTTTTGAAATCTTAAAGTTGAGCTTAATAAGAGTACATAATACATACTCTTGGTAATACGTACTCTTGGTTTAATTTAAATCTTTAAAAGCTTAAAATTTCTCCTTTGACTTGACCATTGAGAATTTTGTGTGTTCATAACACGTAAACATAGCAAATTTTAGATTTTTTTAAATTTGCTTAATTTCTGAATTTTTTAAGCATACTATCACATAGAAAACGTTTTGTTGGGTTTAAAGCCAACCCGGATCCATCTTAGTGAGCAATTTGCCATTTGACGAAATTGAAAATTTGGTTGAAATTTACTTGATTTCGGTCACCTGGACAACACATAGACAGATAGATAAAAGGTAAAATTTATACCGAATTGACCAGGAGGCTCTACTGAGCTAAGAATTGCATGAATTTTTTCCTTTTGTTGCTACAAGAAATTTATCTTGAGATTTGGGTCTTATCTCGCACATGGAATTTTCCCCACCGAACCTAGATCATCCCCAGGTCGCACCAGAGGCAGGCACTACAGTCAAATCGCACATGCCACAGCAAAGTTTAAGGCATATCCTCTGAGTAACTTTAACTGTAATTTGCTTTGGTCAATGGTTTCCTTTAGTGGAGGATGGCAATCGCACCAATCCAAATTTCCAAAGTCCCAAAAACAGCCGACATGCAGCAGGGGCTACAATAATACAGTCCCTAGGCCAAAATTCTTACATTAGAAGTCAACAAAATTTGACAAACGCCCAACTGCATGCGACTACATGAATGCCTTTGACAACAACAATCGCGCTTATATGGCCGTTTCTATGGAAAAAATTACGAATAGTCAATGAAAGTAGCAATTATTTAATGCTATGATGCTTGTATAACCTAAATTTAGTCGCGGGCCGCCGCGGGACAAATTGTATTGATGCGGGCCGCGGGCCGGCCCTGCGCGGGCCAAAACTCAGAGCGCGGGGTGCGGGGCGGGTGCGGGCCGCAAATTTCGGCCCGCGTCCAACACTGGTTATATTAAGCTACCCAGGTTCCAGTTTTTTGAAAACCA
>JASAND010010613.1:0-24519 GCA_030248195.1 Trissonchulus latispiculum | reverse complement strand
TTTTGAGCACTTTTAAGCATAGCCATAGCGGTACATGTAGGAAACAGGCTATTTTTACTGCATTTTTGGCATTTTAGATCACTTTGGATCCCCCCCCACTAGGGGGGCTCCCCCCCCCACTTTTTTCGCCTAGAGAAAAACCAGTTGGGTCACCCTGAACTACTGGAGACTTAGCCCAAAACGGATTACAGTTTCACAGAGGGTATGTCTCGAACTTCACGATGGTTTTATATAACCCAATTTGGCTCTAGTATATATATACCTGTGGTGCGACCTAGGGGTGACCTACACTCGGCGGGAAAAAGCCCATGTGCGGGGAAAAAAACCCAAATTTCAAAATGAATTTTTTCTAACCATTAGCAGCAGAGGAAAAATTTATGCATTTCTTAGCTCAATAGAGTCTCCTGATCAATTTGGTATAGATTTTACCTGGGTTCAATCTTCTATGTGTGGTCCAGGCGGCCAAAATCTGACATGGTGCCATTTCAAGCCAAATTTTTCAATTTCGTCAAAAATCTCCAATTTTTCACTAAAATAGGTCGGGTTTGGCTTTAAATGCAATAAAAACACGTTTTCTATGTGATAGGATGCTTAAACTGGCAGAAATTAAGCAAATTTCACAAATTTCCAAAATTTGCCTATGTTTATAGTCAGGGTGGGGGGAAACATGACGGAAAAGAAGGGGAAAAAACATGGTCGCCTGTCGCCTACTCCCCAACCATAGCAGTTGCAGCTGCCTAGTATAGCCCATTAGAAAGAGCAAGTCTAGAAGTATACCCTACAGTACCAGATTGGTTTCTAAGTTTGATTCTGTAACTACAGTAGTTGACCAAAGTTGACCTCCCAAAATTGACCAAAATGCTAAGGATGTTCGAAAGTTTGCAAGTCTAAATCTAACCAACTATCAAACTTTGGCTACTATAAATTGGCATGCGGGCATAATTTGACTTGCTCTATCACATGGCAATAGTGGTTTTCCCCTGCGTACACCCAGTAAAAAAATTTGACCATGTTTTTCCCCCACATTGGGTCCACTAGAGCGGGGAAAAACATGGTGACCAAATTTTAAAATTTTTGCGTATGCTTCAGGAAGGCGTAACTAATGCTTCTATAGGAAAGAGAATGCTTTAAAACCACTAAAAACCTCAAAATATACCAACTTTGAGCATTTTTGAAGCTTCTAGCTCAAAATTTGATTTGCAGCATCAACATGCCAGGTTTCATAAGTTTCTATGGTAAAAATGAAAATTTTGAAAAAACTTAAAAAATGATGGAATATATGCGTGTTAACCATACAAAATTTTCAAAAGTCAATTTGACAATCTGGATATCCGCTAACGCAAAATAGGGGGACATCTGGATACGAAAAAATATCCGTGCCCATCACTAGCAAAAATATTGATATTTTTGATGCAGATGTACTAAAAATGACCCGCTCTTTCAAATGGTATAGTCAAAACTGTTCTGGCATGCTTCCAGCAAAACAGTGAGTCGGCTGGGTTTTTCCCTGCCCATGGGTTTTTTACGCATTGCGCTTTTTCCCATCGATTTGGTCGAAGATTTCTCACCAACCGTAAGTAGAGAGATGTTTTACCGCCACCCCCCCCCCTGTCAGGTTTCGAAGATCAGAAAAATTAAGATTCAAAAAGGAGGAAAGGTAAAGCAGGAAAAACAAAAATTAGGTGTATGTATGTACCAGGCTACAGTTTGCCCCCTGCTGGCTTATTTTTAGGCCAAAATTTATGGGGGGGGGATCGAGCTTGCCCCCCATGGCTCACCAAAAATGGGGGGCATATTTTTGGAAAAATTTTGCTAATTTTTTACGTTTTTTGAGCAAAAAATGCCAGAAATCGCTAAAAAATGACTAATTTTAGGTGTTTTTTACGCTAAAATAGTGAGAAAATTTAGTTAAAAATCCGGCGAAGCCGGAAAATTTTTCGAAAATTTAGGGCAAAAATTGGCAATTTTTTGGGTAATGGGGGAGGAGGTTGAAATTTATGGGGGGCTTTTCATGGGGGGGAACAAATGGTGGGGTAGGCCGCCGAATGGGGGCGTCCCAGTGTAAAAAACAACCAGCCCTGTGATACCCCCCCCCCCAGAGAAGGACAGACCACCGTCCCCCATACCCGGCCTCGACTACCCCACAAAGCCGAGCTCAAACTCAACTTCCCCACCCTAAAATGGGGCCCAAACTAAGCAAAAATGCTAAAATCTTTGAAAATTTTTTCGCAGTTTTTGGAAATTTTTCAAAAAATTCGAAAAAATGGTTAGAAATGAACCAAAAATGGTTAAAGATCTTTACAAATAGCTTTTAAAAGGTGCAAATTAAGAATGTTTTGTGTGTTTTGAGGGTAGCACATGGGCATAGGTGTAACGGGGATTTGGGGTGGGTGGGCCCCCTCCCCCGCAATTTTGGAGGGGGGCCTTTTTAAACCCCCCACGACCCCCCAAACAATTTTTTCAATTTTTATCCAAAAATCGCATTTTCAGCCATTGCTAATGTCGAAAAACATGAAATCATTAAATAATTTTAACATTAGACAGTGTATTTAATTTAAATTCGAAAACTTGATTGCCAAAAAGTTTCTGGAGTCCAGAATAAGGTCAGTATTGAGTTTAGAAGTCCATAAAACAGTTATAAACGTGTATATATAATATATATATATATATACATATAATATACAAGAAATAAAAATGCTCCTCTGGAGCATGTAAAAAGTAATATGGGCGATTTTGAGGTTGCAAAATCAAGAGAGGACTAGTCTTTAAAATGCTTAATATGGGGCTAGGTTCAAAAATTGAAGAGGACTAGGTTGTGAGCGAATTAATATGGGCACAGCTTCGCCGAACAACCCATACTCGCTGATTATACATGTAAATCATTATGCATATCCACTCATGCTACATTGAGTTTAGATATACAGTACAGCTCATTTCAAAGTGAGTTTGAAGCGATGTCGCAAAAGCAAATTACGCGACATTTTTCGCGAAATGTCGTTAATTTTTGGCGATATTTCTCTAAGATTTTGGAAGATTTCGCGAATTTTTATTTCATTTCGCATTTCGCCAGATTTGGGACTTCGCCTCAAACGCACTTTGAAATGAGCTGTACTATATATATATTCGAATTTGACCTCATTTCACTTCCTTCATTTGACTCGAAATTTGACCACTTTTGAAAATTTTAATTTTTGACCCAAAATCGCCTAAGTCCCCACCCCACCCCACCACAGGCCTCTACAGCCACTTTAGGTACGCACTTCTATGACAAAAGTTGCTCAGTTCGATGCGGGCTTTCATTTGGTACCAAATTTGACCACTTTTGAAAATTTTAATTTGTGACCCAAAATCGCATAAGTCCCCACCCCACCCCACCACAGCCCTCTACAGCCACTTTAGGTACGCACTTCTATGACAAAAGTTGCTCAGTTCGATGCGGGCTTTCATTTGGTACCAAATTTGACCACTTTTGAAAATTTTAATTTTTGACCCAAAATCGCCTAAGTCCCCACCCCCACCCTACCACAGCACTCTACAGCCACTTTGAGCATGCAATTCTATGACAAAAGTTGTTCAGCTCACTTAGCGCTTTCATTTGGTACCAAATTTGACCACTTTTGAAAAATCTTATTTTTGACCACTTGACCCCCTACCCGATTTACCCTTCAAACGGCAAAGTGGAGCCAGTCCAGCAAAATGGGTGGGTCGGACGGCAAAACGGACTCCGGAAATGAGCTGGGCGCACCAGAAAACCCCTATGGACAAAGTTTTGAGAGGCTATGCACAGTCCTATATATATGGTGTTCTTGGAAGTCGGTACCGACTTGACCCTCCCGACAGCAAAGTGGAACCAGCCCAGCAATATGGGTGGGTCCGACGGCAAAACTGCTTACGGGAATCAATTCGCCGTGCCAGAAAACCTTTGTATGAAAGAATTGAGCTTTCTAAGTTGAATACACAGCGAGAAATTTCGATTTTTCATTTTTCGAATTTTCACCATTTTTGACCGGCCACTGTGGTCGCATGGGAAGTGATAGAGAAACGAGACTTAGCTATTTAGTTAGTTCAATATATGTAGTTTCTGAATATAAAAAGAAATCGGCTCCAGCTCCTAACGTTCGAGCTGCGCAGCGACCACAAAAATGGTCACTTTTCGCTCTGAGCCGACTTTGCGGCGCCGCTGCGGCGCTGTGGCGCACCTGCGGCGCAAAAAAGTAGCGATTCTTAAATGGCGCATGGGGTACTACCAGACCCTATACCCCTTTAGGTCCGGCCTCCGCTGCAGATTACGTGAAAGAGGCGGAAAGTCAGGACAATACGACCATTAAATAGGAGAAACCGGAAAAAAAAACATCGCCGCCATAACCGGTCCGGGGCACAACTTTTTAACGGAAAGTGATACGGGGCTGAAACTTCGCACACATACTAAACTCGATGTGCTCTACAATTTGCGCATGAAATCTGCGCAGGATCTGCGCAGGATTTTGCGCAGCCTCTGCGCAGCTTATTTACGGTGTCTCCAGGGACTTTTGACACATATTATAGGGGTCGCTATATATTTATATTTGTATATATTTAACGCATAATCTACTGCAGCTTGACGCGAACTTTTTACTCTTTTTAACTTTTAACTCTTTTAACTTTTTACGACTCCAAACGATTTATACTACCAGTGTACGCATTTTATCCATTTATACGGAAAATTTGTATTTCAAGAACAATTAATTTTAAGACTTTGATCTTCTATTTCTTCCTTGCACGAACCAATAGCTTTCGCATCATATCCTTAGATCTCTTCTCGTTGCTTGCTGCAGTTCAACACGAACAAATGATAATAAATTACGTATATATATTCCTAGCTAGCTAGTCTAATAGTGTATGCAAACAACTATATCCAAAGAGTACGTATTCAACTTCTTAATTTTTTATTGACTGACATTGATTGATAGGTCTGTGTGCGACAAAAGCTGCGACGACACGTGAAATCCCGCGAATATAGGTTGTTCGGCGAAGCTGTGCCCATATTAATTCGCTCACAACCTAGTCCTCTTCAATTTTTGAACCTAGCCCCATATTAAGCATTTTAAAGACTAGTCCTCTCTTGATTTTGCAACCTCAAAATCACCCATATTACTTTTTACATGCTCCAGAGGAGCATTTTTATTTCTTGTCCTTCTGTCATTTTAAAGGATTCCTTTCCAACGCGGTAATGGATACGAGGAGCTTGAACAGTGCCGTAGATAGAGCAGAAAACTGCTTATAAAAATATATAGTGAAACTGAATTCTGACCTCCGCCCTAAGCTTCGGCCGCTGCAACACTGGCGGATCCAGGATTTCGTGACGGGGGGGGGCGGTAAAATTTTTTCAGCGAGGGGTCTGGGGGGGGGAGCCCCCTAGAAGTTGAAGAAAATTTTCGTTTTTGCAATAAAATTGGTCTTCGGATCTTTAATTCTTTTCATACAGAAGAACTGAGAAAATTTTTTAAAATTCTTGACATTTTTAGGCAAAAATGGTAATTTTCTCCGAAAAATCGGACGCATTTCAAGCTTTTTCTTCATAAATGCAATAAATATGCGGTTAAAAAGAATAAAATTCGCGCCGACGGCGCGAAATTTTTTGGTTTTTTGCCCTTTTTCCTCTCTCTCTCCTTAATTTTTCTACCATCGAATCGCGACGGGTGGGCGGCCTCCCCCCCCGCCCCCCCCCCCTGGATCCTCCCCTGCGCTGCAACCTCAGTTTGTGGGTGGAATAAGGGTAAAACTTTTTCGCCTAGCCAATGAGTTCGACACTGACAGTATGCCCATCGTGTTCAGCGACACTGATTTACTATATGGATACCGCCATAGGGCCGAAAAACGCTGTTTTAGGCCGTTTGACGAGTGGTTAATAGGTCCCCTAGGCCGTAGTGACTACTGGTCACTTCCATTGGTTTCGGCAATATGCCCACTGAAACGAGCGTAGTCGATTTACTATATGCTCCCAACCAAAACGCCGAAAAACACTGTTTTAGGCCGTTTGACCAGTGGTCAATAAGGCTCCTAGGCCGTAGTGACCAGTGGTCACTTCCGTCGGTTTCGGCAATATGCCCATTGAAACGAGCGTAGTCGACTTACTATATATATGCCCCCCCCACCAAAACGCACAAAACACTTTCGCCTGCCAGTACAAACCCCCGACCACCGCACTCCACCCTCCCAACCCCAACCCACCCTACTATCCCCCCCAACAACCACCAAAAAAACCTTTTAGATTACCAGGAAAACCCGCGTCCCTACCCCGTCCCCGCCCCCACCATCCATAAAACCAGCGTAGTCGATTTACTATATATGCTCCCACTCACAACGCCGAAAACGCAGCTTTAGGCCGTTTGACCCGGGTCCAAGGGCTCCCGCCGTAGTGACCAGTGGTCACTTCCGTCGGTTTCGGCAATATGCCCATTGAAACGAGCGTAGTAGATTTGCTATACAAGAAAACAAAAATGCTCCTTCGTCGCATGTAAAATACATATGAGTCCCTAGAAGGTAGGTTGTACAATAGCAGAAGACAAGATCCACCCTGTAAAATACATATGAGTGGAGTGGGGTTGTAAAAGAATGAAGACAAGCTGCATCGGCGAACCATATGAGCCTGCCCTATAACGAGGCTCATATTGGCGTTGTAATGATAATGATTTGACGACAAATGACAATTTGATGATTATATATTATATACGATACGATTATGGTCACCTGTATTTAAGCACCATGCAACTTAAGCAACTTGAAAATAGCTACGTAAAACAAAAACGGCTACTCGAAACAGACCTATTGCCTAAATCCTTTTATATATTGTATTTTTATAAACATTATTAAAGCAAACGTACCAAGCAGAATTATAAACAACATATGACACATTCATGTCATAGGCACTGGTGTGACCCTTTCCTACCCTTGTAGCAAGTACGTAGGTACATATGTTGTATATACATATTGATATATATTATATAATATGTGTACAGTGTAGATAAATACAAAGGTAAAAACAATGGTATAGATTCATGTTATGTACGCCAATATGAGCCTCGTTATAGGGCAGGCTCATATGGTTCGCCGATGCAGCTTGTCTTCATTCTTTTACAACCCCACTCCACTCATATGTATTTTACAGGGTGGATCTTGTCTTCTGCTATTGTACAACCTGCCTTCTAGGGACTCATATGTATTTTACATGCGACGAAGGAGCATTTTTGTTTTCTTGTCTTCAATTCTTTTACATGCTCCGCAATATATGTAGCTTTTGCCTTCAATATTCACTTTGAATTTGAGAGACTGAAAATTTCTATTTTCACCTAAAATCGGCTAAGTCTCTTCCCCCACCACCACAGCTTTCAACAGACACTTTAGGTAGGCGGTTCTATGAGAAATGTTGCTCAGCTCACTTGGGGCTGTCATTTGATACCATATTTAACCACTTTTGAAAAATTTCATTTTTGACCCAAAATCGCTTAAGCCCCCACCCCTACCCCAGCACAGCACTCTACAGCCACTTTGAGCATGCACTTTTATGAGAAAAGTTGCTCAGCTCAATCGGGGCTTTCATTTGGTACCAAATTTGACCACTTTTGAAAAATTTTATTTTTGACCCAAAATCGCTTAAGCCCCCACCCCTACCCCAGCACAGCACTCTACAGCCACTTTGAGCATGCACTTTTATGAGAAAAGTTGCTCAGCTCAATCGGGGCTTTCATTTGGTACCAAATTTGACCACTTTTGAAAAATTTTATTTTTGACCCAAAATCGCCTAAGTCCCAACCCCTACCCCACACAGCACTCTACAGCCACTTTGAGCATGCACTTTTATGAGAAAAGTTGCTCAGCTCAATCGGGGCTTTCATTTGGTACCAAATTTGACCACTTTTGAAAAATTTTATTTTTGACCCAAAATCGCCTAAGTCCCCACCCCACCCCACCACAGCACTCTACAGCCACTTTGAGCATGCACTTTTATGAGAAAAGTTGCTCAGCTCAATCGGGGCTTTCATTTGGTACCAAATTTGACCACTTTTGAAAAATTTTATTTTTGACCACTTGACCCCCCCCTACCCGTTTGACCCTTCAAACGGCAAAGTGGAACCAGCTCAGCAAAATGGGTGGGTCGGACGGCAAAACGGACACCGGGAATGAGCTGGGCGCACCAGAAAACCCCTATGGACAATGTTTTGAGAGGCTAAGTACAGTCCTATATGATGTTCCCGGAAGTCGGTACTGACCGGACCGTCCAGACGGCAAAGTGGAACCAGCCCAGCAAGATGGGTGGGTCGGACGGCAAAACGGACACCGGGAATGAGCTGGGCGCACCAGAAATCCCCTATGGACAAAGTTTTGAAAGGCTAAGTACAGTCCTATATGATGTTCCCGGAAGTCGGTACTGACCGGACCCTCCAGACGGCAAAATGGAACCAGCCCAGCAAGATGGGTAGATCGGACGGCAAAACGGACACCGGGAATGAGCTGGGCGCACCAGAAAACCCCTATAGACAAAGTTTTGAGAGGCCAAGTAAAGCCTACTATGGACCTCCAGGAATCGGTTTCCGACCTGACCCCTCAGACGGTCAAGTGGAACCAGCCCAACAACTTGGGTGAATCGGGCAGCAAAACTGATGGCGGGAATGGATTCTCCGCCCTCGAAAACCTTTATATGCAAGATTTGAGAAGTCTATCTTGAAAAATAAGCGAAAAAACTAAGTTCAAAGTCGGACCCAAAATTCACCAACTTTGGCGGGCCAGTACCCAAAAATGGTGCAACTTATCGGAAAACGAATTCAAGATTTTACAACCCAAACATGTCTAGTATTACGCCAAACAATTAGTTTAGCCCCATATATAGCGCAATCTGACTTATTACGGCTAATGTTAAGCATAGTTTTGGGTCATTTTAGCGTTTTGACCGACTTTGGACCCCAGCCAAAAATTTTTTCTACCCCCGGGAAGCATAAAAACTAGCCTGTCGGCTTATTTTTGTTGCGTACTCCAAGAATATATATGGTTTTCATAGGCAAAAATTTTTCTATCTCTAGTTATTACGCCTACAAAACCCCCTTATGAGACATCAAATCAGAGAAACCGGAAAAAACATCACTCTCGTAAGCGATTTTTGGCATAACTTTTTAACGAAAAGATGTACGGGGATGAAACTTCGCACACATACTAAACTCGACACGTACAATTTTTGCGCACATAATCTGCGCATAATCTGCGCAGGAATCTGCGCAGCCTTGTTTTACACTGTCATTTGACCTTAAGCACTCATATTATAGGGGTCGCTACCGCGACCCCTATGATATGCCCTCCCAAAAAAGCCCGAAAAACCCCATTTTGAGCCTTTTGCCCAGTGGTCAATAGGCCCCCGAGGGCCCAGGGCTTATAGACCCCGGGTCCCTTCCCCCAGTTTCGGGCGATACCCCCTTTGAAACGAGCGTAATCGATTTACTATATATGCCACCGCCCAAAACCGCAAAAACGTCGTTTAGAGTGAGTTTTCCCAACTTTGACCCTGGGCGAGGAACCACGGGAGCCATGCTGACCAGCGGTCACTTCGGGCGGTATCGGCAGTATGCTCATCGTTTTCAGCGACCCTGATTTACTATATATGGGCACCACCCCAAGGCCGAAAAACGCCATTTTTAGTGACTTTTAGGCCATTTTCTAGTAAAAGTGGGACTTAGAAACTTTTCGCCCAAACAGGCCAAAAAATGCAAAGTTTGGGCCCATCTCCTGAAAGCTAGGGAGCAAAATTAAAAAATCCACCTCGTTACTTTATGCACCCCTACTGGTAATTTTCAACAAAAGATACTAGACCTCTCCAGCTTCTACCCAGTTCTAGAAAAGTGTGACCAAAATTTGCGAAAAATAGCGAAAGTCCGACTTTGGGACCTTGGCACAGAGCCAAAATTGGCCAGGTGCCAAAATGACCAAAAAAGGTAGCATGGGGGGATCCTGTCTACCAACATATAATAGTAGTATCATGGTGCCAAAATGCACACATCGTTCCAACACTTAGCAGTAAAATGCATTTCCAATAAGCGTTATTTACTCAGAAAAAAAACAAACGCACGGTAACTATCGCCTAGTGCAAAAATTCGAAGTTTCGAATTCGAACCAAAAGTATGGTGGTACTTGTAGTACTACTCGAGTTTTTACGATGGTAACCTTTTTACCACTCCCGGGTCTCTAATTAGGTGGCACCAGGCCAACACGGTCTCCAGGGGGCCGCGCAGACGCCATTACACCCATATTATGTATATATATCATCTATATATGGTGTCGGGATGGCCGAGTGGTCTAAGGCGCTGGTCAGAACTTCCTATCTTACGGTCGGTGGTTCGATCCCCGGAGGCCACAAAGCTTTCCCGACTCTAGCCAACCCAGCTATCCATCCTTAACTGGTCGGTAAATGGGTACCACTACCGTGGGAAGGTAACAGGAGTCTGTGTAGAAGGGCCGGCCCCCCCTTCCACGGATGCAGCTTATATGCCAAAAATCGCATTTTCAGCCATTGCTAATGCCGAAAAACATGAAATCATTAAGTAATTTCAACATTAGATAGTGTTTTTAAACTCGAGAATTTGATTGCCAACATGTTTATGAGTCCAGAATAAGGTCAATATTGAGTCAAGAAGTCCATAAAACCGTTATAAACGTGTATTTCTCGCAATAATAAACACGTTAAGCCAAAAATTTGGACATTTTTAAAAAATTTTGGTAAATTTACCCCAAAAATGATAAATTTTAGGGAATTTTCGCGACTTCGGCGCGACTACCCCCCCCCCCCCAGTTGGGGGTTTGGAAAACGGCCGGGGGCCCCCCAAAGATTTCTGGGGGGGTTGGAAAAATGGCTGGGGGGTTACCCCCCCCAATTACACCTATGTGCAGATGTATATATATACTAAAAACGACCCGCTCTTTCGAATGGTATAGTCAAAACTGTTCTGGCATGCTTCCAGCAAAAAATTCGGCTGGGTTTTTCCCTGCCCATGGGTTTTTTACGCATTGCGCTTTTTCCCATCGATTTGGTCGAAGATTTCTCACCAACAAGAAGTGCTAGAGAGATGTTTTACCGCCCCCCCCCTATCAGGTTTCGAAGATCAGAAAAATTAAGATTCAGAAAGGAGGAAAGGTAAAGCAGGAAAAACAAAAATTAGTCGTATGTATGTACCAGGCTAGTTAGCCCCCTGCTGGCTTATTTTTAGGCCAAAATTTGTGGGGGGGGGATCGAACTTGCCCTGCCCCCCATGGCTCACCAAAAATGGGGGGCATATTTTTGGAAAAATTTTGCTAATTTTTTACGTTTTTTGAGCAAAAAATGCCAGAAATCGCTAGAAAATGACTAATTTTAGGTGTTTTTTACGCTAAAATAGTGAGAAAATTTAGTTAAAAATCGGGCGACGCCGGAAAATTTTTCGAAAATTTAGGGCAAAAATTGGCAATTTTTTGGGTTATGGGGGAGGAGGTTGAAATTTGATTGCCAAAAAGTTTCTGGAGTCCAGAATAAGGTCAGTATTGAGTTTAGAAGTCCATAAAACAGTTATAAACGTGTATATAATAATATACTATATAATATGTATATATATATTTAGTTAAAAATCCGGTGAAGCCGGAAAATTTTTCGAAAATTTAGGGTAAAAATTGTCAATTTGTTGGATTACGGGGGGTTATGGGGGGGAGGTTGAAATGGGGGAACCTCGAATGTCGCCGAATAGGGGCGGGGAGCTTGGGGCCAGTGGCGGATCCAGGGGGAGGGCCCCAGGGCCCCGGGCACCCCCCTTTGGGATTTGGGCCCCTCCCTTTCAACTTGAGGGCCCCCATCCAAAGATTGTGTTTCCTGTAAGCCAATATTGCTTTTCAAGGTTTTACACAATATCCAGTAAATGGGATTATGAAGTTGGCGATACAAGTAGTGATGAAAAATATGTAGTTCTTCTCGTTAACTTTTCGCGCCTTCCGTCTTAGATTGTGAAACTTCAATGCCTTAGCGATATTGTTGCGACTGTATGAGTTTACATAGAATGCTGCCAATGGAAATCATGGGAACACTTAACCTCTTAACTTTAAACGCTCATAACTTGCTAACGACGTAACGTATTGAGTTAAGATTAGTATATTCTGAATCAGAAAAGTCTCCTCTATCTGTTAAGTACCTTTCGCGCGGCGATGGGGGCCGTCACGCGCGGCCATCCGCACGCCTGCGGCGTGGTTCTCGTTTGGCACATTTGACAAACTTCCTTTCCTCAACACAGTTTTAAACCGCGCAACCTGTAGACTTTAATCTGAATGTTACATATTGCCAAAGACTAGGCAGGCAAAATTGGTTTCATTGATCTCAACAGTCTTAGGACGTTGAATTGGTTTCAGTAGTTCTAGAATCAGCAATCACAACTTGAACTATCTCTGTATACCTTTGAGGAACGTTTAAGATCTCAGGGCTAGTATTTTTTCACAATTCTGGCGTTACCTTGACCTCTTTTGAGCTGGGGCCCCTCCCTTTTCAAAATCCTGGATCCGCCACTGCTTGGGGCTACCTGGTTGGAGGGCGACCCCCCCCTCCGCATGACACCTATGCGCTGAAACCGTAGGTGTACCTTGAGAAATCGTTGGGGGGAGGGGGTTGCCGAAATTAGGGTGGGTGGGGTCAGCCGGTTTGAGGTGGGGTGGGGTCCGAAAAAATCGAATTTGGGGGGGGGGGTAAAAACATTTTCGGTCAAAAATCTAGAAACAATTCGCGAATTCGTTGAAAAAACGTTGTTCCCAACTAAAAATCAACAATATTTCTTCATTTTAGCTCATTTAGTCGAAAAACTTGATTTTTTGGCAAAAAATTCGAATTTTTCCAAAAAATTTCGAATTTTTACTAATTTTGAGGCAAAATTTTCAAAATTTTGAGGGTGGGGTCTGGAAAATTTGGGTGGGTGGGGACTGGGATATGGCCATTTGGAGGTGGGGTCTGCCTCCACAATTTCGAAGGTGGGGTCGGCACTTTTCCATTTGGGGGGTGGGGTTCTCCCCCACCCCCCTCCCCCCCCCCAGGT
Organism: Trissonchulus latispiculum; assembly: GCA_030248195.1. NCBI lineage: Eukaryota > Metazoa > Nematoda > Enoplea > Enoplida > Ironidae > Trissonchulus > Trissonchulus latispiculum. The sequence continues at coordinate 11,455 of JASAND010010613.1, read as the reverse complement.
ACACCGATGGCTGAAACCCAATGGCCCCAAACTTAGATGGCATATGAAGCCAAAAATTAGCTATTATAGCTAAATAAAAAATATATTATATTTTCCATATTTTTAAACAATTTTCTTAAATTTTTTGTTCAGAACTTTTGGAGTATGTGATTAAATGGGGCATGTAATTAAATATTTACCTGTACAGAGCTAGTATCTCTAGGTGTCTTAAGGTGGTGATTCCTTTTGGGCACATATTGTTGCTTACGGCTCAAATCAAGATCAAATTTGATGAAACTTTCCAAAATAAGTTCTTTTAGCATTCTAACATCCTCCGCGCAATCCCACTTCAAAACGTCGACGTCTCCGTTCAGGGCAGTTTCTGCCGATTTTTTACATTTATACAGTAGCTGCATAGCTATAATTATATTTTCGAAAGTTCTTGTCGAGCTCAACATTTTTGCTTTTTGAAGCGCCTTTCTAGTTTTTCTCTATATTGAGATTTAGCTGATTTTTTTATTTTGGCGTTGAAAACTTGTCATTTTTGTAGAAATCAAATAATCCGCCGTTTTTTGAGCTACGCAAGCCGTAAAATTAAACTAAGGTTGTCAATTTAAAGGTCTCGTCGAGGCCGATCATTCGTCTCATTGTAATGTTAAATACAATCCCGTACGCTGCTATTATAAAAATGTAGTTTTTACAAAAACACGACCAAATTTCTTTCAGCGATTTAGGAGCATTTACTATCCAAGCCAGAGGGTTGCCACTTACTAGTCGTGTTTTACACAAAAATACCCAGGAACCCTTTTTAGTGGCCCCGATTGCTACTTTCTAGCTAATGTGGTCGCTTGCCAAAGTTGGGAAAAGTAGGCAAAATCCAGGTTGTGCACACATGTTAGCCAATTTCTTTATAACAAAGAGCGGTTTCATAATCATTAAAAAGGGTCCCCAGCTATTTGATAGTGGAATCGAATGATGCTGCTGAAGCCTCACAATAAAATTTACTTTAGTCTGCAAAAAATCTGGAAAATTAAATTACTTGGAGAATGCAGTAAAATAATTTCCAAGAACTAAAGTTAGGCTAACTGTATTCATTAGGAAGAGAAAATGTTAAGCTCCATTTCGATATACTAATAATGGCTTCTTAAGGTGCTGGTATCACTTTGTGTAAATTCGACCCTACAAGCTTCAATTCTTTATGAAAGTGGATGAAACTTTCCAAATACCTTATTTTCGTGCTCTTTAACATTCTGGGACCAGTCCCGGATTTTTAGGTTTAAAGACAGGAACGTTTTGGTTTTTGCCCTTATTCTCTCAGTACATAGTCGCTACACCGGATTGGTTGTTATGGCTGGAAAGAGGGCACCAAAATGAACATTTTTGCTTTCACAACTTTTGAGCTACCTCTAGTGGTTAAGGCAGCATAAGCCAAAAACGATTTTTGGGGTCAAAAAATGGCCATTTTCGACGAAATCAGTTTTTCAAAATTACTGCCAAATCTTACAGACAATTTCGGCTTATTTATACTCAATCGATACACTGTCCAATTGCGCATTTTATAAATACCTATTCGCTGGAGTTCGTTGCTTTAAGCTAGGGAATTCGCCGAAAAACCATTTTGGCAAAATTGCGATTATTTTGTTTTGAACATTGATATCTCAAAAACTACCCAATGGATTCGCGTGATTTTTGGCTGAACGAGAATTCGCCCTATTGCGGAGGGACATTTTTCTTGGTTTGAGCTAAAACATCTCCTGTTGTGAGAAAACTGAATAGAAAGTTGCGAAATTTCGTGTCATCGCGCATTTGCCGGATTTTCTGGAGTACTGAGACTTGTTGAGACAAATCCAAAAAAATGTCCCTCGGCCCACATGTCCTTCATATCATGGCACAAGAAAAAATTTCGGCCGATTCTACAGTTTTGAGAAATCGATGTTCAAAAATTTTTGGTCTATATTCAGTAGGTCAGATGTCAGCATGTCGAAAGTTTTTTGCTATTTTTTGCCAATTTTGCTAGTTTCGTAAGCTCATGTTAATGTACAGATTATAAGCTTTAAAACGATGTATAAAGCTCTTTCCAACTCCCAAAATTGCGAAAGTTATAGCGTTTCGAAAAATCACCACAAAAGCACTGCACAAAAGGATACCAGCACCTTAACTTCAAGGAATGAATGAATAATAAGGGTTTAAAATTTACGTTTCCAAAAGGAACCACTACCATACAGTACTACTATACTCTAGTTGTCGTGTCAGTAGTTTACAGGGAAATTTTGGTAATGTTCTGAAAGCAGTTATTTTTAATCAACAATTAAATAATGCCTATTAATTAACTGACCTTTTAGTTTGCTCATCGTGATTGTTCCATTTGCTGTTCCGTTCCGTCGAAGCATAATCACTCTTCTACTATGTGTGCAAACACTAACGAAAGAGGACCGGTATAGAAAGCTTCAGCTGTTTAACTGTAAATCTATTACAATTACAGTACGTCATTGCAGTAATAGTTCCTGTTTATTCCCACATGTAACTTGCTTTGTCGCTCCTGCAATTGTAAAGGCCAAAGGATTGTTGAAGCGTTGAATTTGAAAACTGTACACAGTCTAGTTTAATTTTGTAAGTTCTATAAAAGAACAAAGTGTTCAATCAAAGCTTCTAAAAGATTCAAAAATCAAGATGACAATAACATGATTCACTGATTTAGGGCAGGGAAAATCCTTGTTCATCAGTGTCGTTAGCTGGCTAGGCGTAACCTTCATGAAGTCCACTTGTTATTGCCAGGGTAGAGAAAGTTCACCCTGGTAAGGATTTATTTTATGTGAGCCTGTATGTGTCAAAAGTACCTTTAAGTTTCCTATTCATTCGACTACAATTTACAGTTAAAACATGATGTGCCAGGTTGCATTGCAGAAAACATGATGTGACATTGCAGTCAATAGCTTATTTTAAATTAATCTTAATGCCATTATTCCAAGATTGTTTCGCCTGTCAAACAGTGTGAATTTTCTTTAATAGAAGGCATGACTTTGCTCAAGAGAACCCCAATTTCAATCTAACGGAAACGATTGGAGATAAGTAGAATGTCATGTATTTAATCGCGTATTTAATCGAGTGAAATCAATAGTATGCTCCATAACTGAACAGGAAGTCGAATTTCAATGACCCTTGCGTTATCCGATTGGAGTACCCATTGTCATAGCAACTTTGCCTAAATACAGAGTTGTCAGCTAAACGTAGCTTATTTTGACTCATTTTTTGCAAATTGTTAACTGAAAACTGTGCTTTAATAAAATACGACCATGTTGGACTATTTTCAGCAAAAATCCGTTCGTAGCCTGAAAATTACTGACGAGGTCTGAAACAACCGTACAGCAGTTTTGCTTGAGCAGCATGCTTTCTGTCCCTGGTCTCTCCGCCTTTTGTCCGTATTTTAGAAAAGGTCTGTGGAGAGCAGCATCTTTTGAATCTCGAAGACAACCACAGCAACGCAGGGCCACTAAAAATTTAAACTCAAATTTACTTTTCGCCCCAGTCAACTCGTTATCTACGGTAGACGTGATGAACAGAGCTGAATTTCGGAGAAGATTGCTTAGCATCCAGGTTGCACAGGCAGCACTTCAAAACTAAGTGCTTTTAAACGGGTTAAAACTGTTTAAATTCACTCAACCCCCAGCGTTAAAGGAGTTAAACAGTTCATTTAAACTTTCCTTGAGCCTTAAACAAGTTAAAGTATTTTAGTTCTACTTTTTTAAGTCCCGTGCGAAAAGACCCTTAAAGGTCATTTCATGATTATAACATATACTATATATACTATATATCCTACATGTATACGTTGGACTGTATATGTTAGACAAGTGCATAGATGTAAGGCGGAAAAGGAAGAAGGAGTCGGCGCCGCAAAAAATTTTGTCAGACATTCCAACCAGTTCCAACCAACCAACCACATTCCAACATACCTGCGAACGCCAACCTCATTAGTTCCTGGTCACATCCGCTTGGTTTCAGGTGGAAGCACATTTTTATATGCTGTAGTCTGAGATTTGCTTTTGTTTTCGGTGGCCTGATGTATGTGAGATTTGCTAATGTTCGCAATTTGAAATTTTGTTTAGTTATTTGTTAAAAACTGTTTCATAGTTTGTTTTTAATAGTAATTCTGTTTACCTAGTTTCACTTTTACATTTGATGGCATACAACAAAGGGAGTGAATTCAGACACATACTACCGAGATTAATCCTGCACACTGGAAGTCAGGAAGACTACGGCCCTGGTTAGCTCGTTGGCTAACATACTGAACTAACGAAAGTACTATAGAACGAGCATTTCGAGGCGCAATCCCAATCCCAGAATCAGTAGTGAATTTCTAGTTCCTGTTCTTGTTTCATAATTCTACTTTAGTTCCAATTTATTTGTTATTAAGCACCCTTCAAAACATTCTAGGTTCTTCAGTCATTCAGGTTCTTGGCCTCTTTTATACTTTTAAAATTAGGGTTTATATAGTCTTGGTGCAGCGTCATCCAATGAGGTTTCATAAAATTTTCATAGAGCACCTCATTTGATCCTCTCTAACCTTCTTAACTCTCATTCGATTTTAGTGAACTACAACTTATTGAACTTCTTTAATCTTCATCCATCCTACAAAACAGATATATACGCTTCCGTAAAATGTCAACCTCACTACCTTGAGCCTAGGTAAGCCGTCCCTCTGCGTCCTTCTCCCGGCGCTTGGGACTCGCCTACAGCCCATTACCGGACTCCTACTTTAGCAACTTAAGTATCTAAGCGGTCTAATTTAGTTACACTGCCTACCTGCCTACCTAACCTGTACTGACCTGATCTATTTTACGGTACCTATATGCAATAAGTAATATAATCTAATCTTGCCCGGCGCATGCAGTGTTATTAGGTTTTTATGTTTTGTTATTTTTGTTTTTTATGTCTTCCTTTTAATGCACAGTGTAACCAGTCAATCTATATATAAAAAAGTAAGTACTGGGAAAACCAACAACGACTCATTTTAGGTTTCTGCTGTCGGGCCCACTCCAGAACATCCATCCTTTCAAACTCTAGATTACGGTCATTCAAGCCTTCCCTGTTACTTAGAGTTCATCACACGCCATGCATTACCAGCTCGGTACATCTGCATGCCATCGACTGACCCCCCCCCACCCCATAAACTGTCAAAGAAATTCGCCCGCTGTGCTTGCACGCAACAGATATTCTTTGAATGTGCAAGCATAGCGTTCGAATTTGCTTTGATAAGGGGGATCTGATTTGGGGGGGACCGACAACGCGCATCGGATGTAGCGAGCTCATAATACATTAGCGTATGACGCAAGTCATACTCTTATGTATATGTACTTTTGCTATTACATAGAGCTACTACCAATAAATTTAGGATCTTCTAGATAGTGGTCGTTTGAAGGGTAACAGAAAGCCAACTCTTGGTTCAAAATATTTTGAAAATGGAATCACATGAGATGTTAATTTTCATGGAGCAGAATTGCGCATTACAAGCTGTGTAGGGTAGCTTCTTGAGCTTAGATTCCATTTCGTCTTCCTAACGAAAGTTATAGGTTGAATAGATTCCCAAGCCGAGCTTAAATTTTGTCCTCATTTGGTCCCAGTTTTGAATAGACATTTCTAACTAAAGGTAGTTGTCCCAGGATGTCTTCAGGAGGCTGTGATAGATCGTTTTTGGGAGCAGTAACCGGGGCCATTTTCTTTGCATAAGTACTTTATCGAAGCTTTCGGGAGACCGCATGTGACCACCAAATTCCCTCTTACTTTTAAATTTGCTTGTACAACGTGGCAGGGATATTCTTTCTTAGTAAGTTCTTGCACGGCCGGATTAGAGAGCATCGGCTTGCATGTGTGGGTTTTCTTAATGTATTCTCGACTTTAACTATTCCCATATTTATCAAAAGTCGCTTTTTCCGTCTTGTTTGTCATTGACGTGTCTGCTAAGATGATACATCCGGCTAAACGCTTTTGCACAGAATTCACAGACGAAGCTCTCAAAAACCAAACCACGCTCGCAAAGATAGAACAAGTCAGGCTAACGCCACATCAGAGTTTTCACCCTTTATGTAGTTGTTTAAAGCCTACCTACCTAGAGTACCTCAACTGCACTACTAGTGCGCCCACACATACTTTCTGTCATGCACCCGGTCATACTACCAGTTCCCTTCATAAATCCTGTACGCCCACACAAACACTCTGCCATAGTGCGAGCCATATCACTCAGTCATACGGTAAATTCTAGATCATCCAGCTGTACGTTTTGCCTTTTCCAGTTAATCCTTTCATGCTCAGAGCATACAAAGATCTCCATGTCTAAACTTCGTAATCGACCATTCACAATCTTACCATATTGCCTTCCGTACGCTCCTAACCTATGTTTGGTACTTCTGTCAATCCTACCTTACTCCGAGCATACTACGAGTCTACTATTTTATGCAGTTTTCTATCTTATTTCGTATTCTTTTCTGCTTTATGTCTTTCACCTATTGTATTACAACTTAAAATCTTATATTGTTTGTATTCCTACCGTCTTTCCTTAAGCTTCCCTAACATTTCGGATTTTCTAATGGCATGCTCCGAGTCACTTCGAGTTACACCGAGTACAGACTGAGAGTAAACGCAGTAAACGCAGTTTAGATTTAAGTTTGGTTAGATAGAGAATAGCTTTTACTACTTTAGCTTAGCAGATTGGGTTGAATTATTGTATTCTTGCCTCGAATGTACGAAGGTAGGTCATCTGTTGTGCACAAGTGCTCGAAAATTCTCGTTAAAGCATGCGCTTCAATTTATCCTACTGTAGTTTTCGTTTTAATCTTGCAAGAAACCATCGGCCTGAGATGGTTCTATCCTTAATGATTAAAGTTTTGCAGTATTTGGGGATATACCGTTATATACGACGAGCAGATACAATTGAGCAGTTTGTAATTGGTTGAGGCAAATTTAGTCTTTGACTGATAGTAAGATCGATATGCGACGTTCGCTTTCTTAAGGGTAATAGCTAAATGTCGGCCGAGATCGAGAATACGTAACACCTCGGTTGTGAGCGGTAAACAGTTGTCAAGAACTTTTCAAAACAAGCTGGAGTAGTCCATTAGAACGTAATAGTGTTTCTGGTTTTCTCTGTTGCGAAGATAATTCGAGAAAGCTAATTGCAGCAAAACAAAGCAACAGTCTTTGCCAACTTAGTCTGGTTAAGTTTATCATCTAACTTTGTATTAATTTATGTATTGACTTTCTTGCTTTCAGTGAGCAACTACGGAACCTGCAAGATAAACGAAATTACTTTTCAATCCCTGCTCTGTTCTGCTTTTCATTGAAATAATGTACCAAGAACGGAAGGCAACTACTGTGCTACTGTTAAGCTCTTACTGTAAATGGTGTAGCATATTTCGGAACTGAGAACTAGAAGCGGAATCGCGTTCAAGTATCGCAACCGGTCCCAGCACTAATCCTTAGAACCTTACGACGGCTGAACGACTCTCACAACGCCGGCGTCTCACAGTACCCGGCTTCTTCAAACCGACTCCACTGATCAAGCGAAGAGCACCAACAATACTCCGTTCCTTGCCATCCCATCAGCTTCGGAAGAAGCTGTGAATGTGGAACAAGTTGAGCGTCGTTGGTTTGAAGCCAACGGGAAAGCTGCCTGCAGACTGCGTGACAACATTTGCGTCCTTTGTGGATCATCTGTAGAAATATCAGCTGGCATTTGCGAAGGCTTCACAAAGATGAGTACAAAGTCATTTATATTGTGAACTGTAGGGATCGCACCAATAAGAGATATGCTTTTTGAAATGTTCAGGAACAAAGGAAATGCAGCGCACAAGGCTTGCATTATGGCCAACTGTGGAAAGCTTCTTCCAGTTCGTCGAGTACACCATTCAGTCTCCAAGTCAGTTCCCGGGAAATTTTTGTCAAGTCCGAATTGCATGAAGACCCTTGTGGATTACATATTCAGCAACTTCTGTTGCAATCAGAAAGAACTTTCTTCTGCAAAGTGCATAGTTCGAGCCGCTCGGCGCGCTGCGGCTGGCCACCAGAGTTTGGATAAGGGCGTTGTAGATGTGATTGGCTCACTGCAAAACTATTGTGTTAAGCTGGTCGTGCAGTCCGATAAATTTATTCAGCACATGCTACGGTGCTTCTTTTCGGGTACTTTTGACTCAACTTTTTTAACCCGTTGCGTTAACTGCTAAAACTTACGAAATAACCTATTTTCGTGCTCTTTAACATTCTGGGACCAGCTGACAATATTGCTTTAAGGTGGTGGTATCCTTTTGTGCAGTGCTTTTGTGGTGTTTCTTGAAACGCTATAACTTACGCAATTTTGGGAGTTGCAAAGAACTTTATACATCGTTTTAAATCTTATTATCTGTACATTCACATGAGCTTACAGAACTGGCAAAATTAGCAGAAAATAAGAAATTAGAAAAATAGAAGAAATTTTCTGACATGCTGACATCTAACAGGATGAATATAGACCAAAAGTTTTTGAACATAGATTTCTCAAAACTGAAGAATCGGCCAAAAGTTCTTTTTGTGCCTCAATATGAAGGACATTTATGGGCCGAGGGACGTTTTTTGGATTTGGCTCAGTAGGTCTTAACGGTCGAGAAAATCGGCCTAATGCACAGTAACACGAAATTTCGCAACTTCGCATTGAGTTTTCTTGCAACTCAATAAGTTTTAGCCCAAACCAAGAAAAACGTCTTTCCGCAGAAGTGCGAACTTCGATTCTGCCGAAAATCTCCGGAATCCGTTGAGTAGCTTTTGAGAAATCGATGTTCGAAACAAAATAATCGCAGTTTTGCCAAAATGGTTTTTCGGCCAAATCTCTAGCTTATTAAAGCAATAATGTCCGGCTAATAGGCATTCATAAAATGTGCATTTGGACGATGTATCGATTGAGTATAACTAAGCCAATTTTGTCCTTAACATGTGGCAGTAATTTTGAAAAAACTGATTTCCTCGAAAATGGCCATTTTTTGACCCTAAAAACAGTTTTTTGCTTATACTGACTAACCACTGGAGATAGCTCAAAGGTTGTAAGAGCAAAAATGTTCATTTTCGAGTCCTCTTTCCAGCCATACCAACCAATCCCGTGTCTTGTCTACCTACTGGGAGCTTAAGGCCAAAAACCAAAACTTTCTTATCTTTTGGCCTAAGAATACGGGACTGGTTCTAAAATGTTAAAGAGCACGGAAATAGGTTATTTCGTAAGTTTTAGCCCTTTGCGTAAAGGATTAAAGCCGTAGGAGTCAAAAATACCCGAAAGGAAACCAGCACCTTTTTAAGCTAGATGTTTGGCCAAAAAAATCATTTTGACAAAACTGAGATTATTTTATTTGAACATCGATTTCTCAAAAGCTAGACGGATTACGGAGCATTTTGGCAGAGTGGAAATTTGCACATCTGCAGAGGGACGTTTTTCCTGGTTTGAGCTAGAACAAGTAGCAAGTAAATGCGATGCGAAGTTGCGAAATTTTGTGTTACTGTGCATTTGGCCGATTTTCTCGAACGATAAGAACTGCTGAGCCAAATACAAAAAAATCGTCCCTCGGCCCATATGTCTTTCATGTCATGGCACAAAAAGAACTTTTGGCGGATTGTACAGTTTTGAGAAATCGATGTTCAAAAATTTTTGGTATGTATTTAGCCCTTATGTCAGAAAATGTTTGCTAATTTTTTGCTAACTTTGCTAGTTTCGTAAACTCATGTGCATGTACTGATTTACAGTGAATGTACAGCTCTAAAACGACGTAAGGGCGACCTCCTAGTCCCGAATCGGTTTGTCAACAAGTCTGTCTCAGCAACTGGTGGTACTGGTACTGTAGTGAAAAAATATAACAATCTGAAGACGGCTTGCAGACGAGCTAGATTGCTTGGTAGATTCGTTGCAGAAATGAGGAAGCTGATTTCTGGCGGTGAAAATTATTATTTTTGGATCCTGTTTTCATTTCCAATGTAAGCAGTTTTTGGATCCTGTTTTCGGTATCACATCCTGGATGTTGGTTTGAAACTGGGGTAAGGAAAAGCATGGAAAAGCAGGAAGAAACAATGAGGTGTGCGAGACTAATTTCAGGTCTTTGGGCACTGTCGTCAAGCAGTTGTATCTGGCTCTGAAGGATGTCGTTGAGAAAATTGGGTTGGAATTACTGCTAAGAAAGCCGGAAACGTTCATACGAATTTTACAAGTTTGCTTATTCCAAGCATCTGAGATGTCTCCATCTTCAACTCCTTCGTGGCGAAAAGTGCCTACCAGAATCTTCAGAGTTCGTTTGCACACTGGAGTACAGTCCCTGGCCCACGCCACTCTTGCTCTTGTGATTCTCTTCAATCTGGATCTCCGATCTGGAAAAGCGGCCACTATTTGTATCTTTGTGCACCAGGAACATCCTGACGCAGTTACTGGTAATATTCTTAATACGATCAGTAAATCAGAAGGGATTTGTTCATGGAACTGCGGTATGTGTACGTTAGCGGTAAGAAAGAAAAAAGAAGACGCTTGTCTGCTCACTGTAGATACAGCTAATGCATTGATTTCCTGACTTCTATCCTCAAGAAACCTCAGCTTCAGATCCACCCAAAGAATTCATACGTTTTTTTGCTAGCACGACTTTGTCCTATACTTTCTTTAACCCGAACTGAGTATCTTTAGAAACCTGGCGAAGTCTAGTGGAGTTCAGGATCCTTATGTGCTGCGTGGAACGCCTCTACGAAAGGAGTTGGTAATAGCTGTCCAACTTCTCCTGATGAAGGCTAATGAAATGCATGTCCTTGCCAGCTTCATGGGGTACATCTTCAAGGATCATGGCAAATTCTACCTGCTTTCCCTGCAGACTCTGCAAGCCAGGCCCTGCACGTTGCTTCAAAGCCTCTGATGACTCTTGATAAGACCAAAATTGATCCTTCTGTCCGAGCAAAACCCCTTGAGAAATTGGTTAACAGCTTTGACCCTCAAAGAATTACAGTATCTTTCAACTTTCTGTGGAGTACCATTCTCTTCTTGTCAAGCAGCTTGCAAGGCTTGCAAGATACTAGGCACATTAAGGCAAGACATATCGAGAGTGGTATCTTTAAATATTTGGTCTTATTAAATTAAATAAATTAATTAAAGGTCTTCTTGTGAGAACGCAAATATCTATCAGTTAAGCAGATTTCCAGCGTGCCCGTGTATCCCGAAAATAAAAGTTTTCCGATTGTTGTAGACATGCACGTAGTGTTTTATAGCAGCCGACGAGGGGCCCGCCTGAGTGACTTGGCGTTCTGGCCCTCGGTAATGCTGAACTACACTAATACCCCTGCCACTAAACTGCTGGCTCGGATTGAACGCTATATCGTGTAATTTTTGTTTTCTTCATTTTATATATGAATACAACGCAGATTGCCAGTATGTTTTCATTATTGAGCTTTGTCCAGTCTTGTTTTCTCTGATACTCTGACCTCAGATATTTACTATTAA
>JASAND010010612.1:0-18477 GCA_030248195.1 Trissonchulus latispiculum | reverse complement strand
ATTCCAGGACCACCATCCCTATAACAAATGACAAACAAATAACAAAAAACAAGTATGCACATGAATAGTATTTTTTCATGTCTTTCAAGAACAGAAACGAGAAAGTAGGATAAAAGAGGTGTCCACCTCTTGTGTATTTGGGTGAGCCGGGAATAAAACCGCGAACTGTCAGGCCACTACTTAGGACTGGCGCGATGAACGCGGACCGGGAGACTTCGAGCGGAGATCTTTAGTTCAGGCTTACTCATTGACTTACACCTCGCCAGGGGAAGGAATTTTGTGGAACGCCAACGGGGCACCTAAGCGAAAGGTGTGCGTGCAAAATAACACAAGGCTAGCAGTAATTCCGGGCTAATCCTGGAATTCGGCCTAACTAACTAAAATTAAAAACCAATAGTAATAAATTAAATGTTAAGCTTAGAGACAACATTGGATTTAAAAAGGAATGTAAAAGGCGGGACTACCACGTGAAATTCACAGGAAAATATTCAAGTTACAGTGGTGGGCTACTGATAATTAACAAACTACAAACAGCGAGCGACCCGCTGAACAACAATATAAGAACGAGGGACGGGGAATCCACAGTAAGAAAATAGGGGGAAAGGGGTGACTCGAGGAAACACGAGTGAAATTGATTTGAGAACTGGTGAGGTGAGGGTCAGGAGTCAGAAGGAGAGGATATGGTGAGTTAGGAATTTTAAAAGGAACGGCATTAGTTAGTATTAAATTTAAAATCAAAGAAGGAAAGGAGTTAATTAAGTAAGGAAGAAAAGAGAAAACTGTAAATTTGAAGGCTGTCAGTCAATAATGGGAAACCCCGGATGAGCAGAAAATGCAGCCGTTCACCTTCAAAAAACTCCCAACTGACGGTGCAATCATAATTTGTCAGCATGATTGGCTGTCACGTGACTGCCACGTAGATGGCATGATCTTTCTCTCAAAATAAGATAAATATTGCAGTGTTGAGGTTTGAAATTAAGTGAAAATAGGAATTTGAAGTAGTTTTTAAAATACTAAGCGTAAAGATAGCACCACAATTTGCAAAATTACACACAAATACCGGGCTACCCAACAATAATTCAAACACAACATTTATAACCATTCTAGAGAAATTTTAGGAATTTTGGGAAGTTTTGGGAAAAATCGCAAAAGAAGAAATTAGGAATGTTTGGAAAGGGGTAATAGCGCGGCCGCTATTACCCACATTACACTTGTACAACGCAAAAACAACCAAATTTCCTTCATTTATGTGAATAGGATTGAATTGAACAATTTAATTGAACAACTTGAAGCAAACAAGTTTATCCTACATGTACTTAGCCGGATTCCATTTTCTTGGTGTAGACCCATCACTATACAGGTAATCTCCATCCCTCCCTCTCTCTCCATTAAAAAATTCGCATATTGTATTATCGTAGTGCACGTTTTCTCACCTATCAAAGAGACCACAGTTATCAAGGTTTTGATAACAGGTCCTTCGAAGTTTATCAAAACTGTTATGGTTGCCAGACATACCAGAACAGCACTCATTGAAACTTGGTGTAATAGTCGACGGTTAAATCCTGGCCAATGAGTGTCCACAAAAAAGATTGCAGGTTTGCCCAACATAATGCAAACTCCGATCAACACCGTATTTAAGTAAATGTTGTCCGCTAATTTTCCGGTCTTCAAGTCCATGCCATAGCTGACGCAAGCGCAAGAAAAGTAGACAAAGGCGCAAAGCAATGTTCTCCGTCTTAACTCAGGAGTCACAAATATATCTTTGTATGTATATTTTCTATCTTGCACAGCAGAGTTTTCCAAAGCCGTGATCTCATTTTCCAATACAACAGTATGGTTGAAGTGTGCAATTTTTGTTAGCGCTCTTTTGGCTTTTTTGATCTTATGATGCTGGGCCAGCCAACGCGGTGACTCTTGCACCAAAAATGCAACGATCAACAATGTTGGCGATGTGATTGCGCTTAAGATTCTAAATGTATCCCTCCAATTTAATGTTGCGTAAGCAATGCCAGCGTAGATAATTCGTGAACCACCCCAGAAATTCACCACACTCCTGACAAAAACTCGATGTTGAGGTTCCAGCATTTCCATGACCAAAGTGAAAACACCGATTATGTAGCCGCCGGTAAAAAATCCAACCAGAAATCGAGTCGCAGCCAGCGTCTGCCAAGCGTAGGTGAAGGTGCAACCAAATGTGCACGCTACCATACCTAAAATATTGGAAACTGTTTGTTAGTAAAATTTACTGTGCAGCTTTTACTAGCATTTTACGCACTCCTGTTTTAACGCTTCATGTACATTCTTTCTTAGTTTTGTGCAATCGACTACCAATCATATACTGTTTTCATTTCGCATTGGCTATTAAATTATCTGTACGGGATACCACTGTCAGCCAATACTTACATGTAAAATTTGAGTGGTTGGTTAGTGCGATGTTAATTGATGGCTATACACGGGTCATAAGCTATCTAATTTGCATATTCACTATCACCTAAGTTAATGCAATGCTTTATCATCACTCATCGGCTTGCGCTTGTACAGACCCCTAGTATTGTGTTTTCTACCGAATTCTCTCTCAAATTCCGTATTGCCAAATTGATTCAGTATGCCAAATGACGATATAGAAGATGAAAGTGGGGGTCTCGATTGAGCGGTCTTGTCGTTTCTCCCGTAAAATTGTCAAGCCTAATCAAAAGAGCAATGGATTCAAAGATGGCGGACGTGGAACAGCGTAAATCTAAGTATCCTGAACAGAACTGAACTGAACTGAACTGAACTGAACTGAACAAAAATAAGGGTAATCAAGCCCAGTGCTACTTTAATGACGAACTCCGCTCAAAGCAATCCAAACCGTCAAAATTGATCAAATCCAGTGACCCGGATACCCTGGAGAAAATAGCTGAAATCATCAAAGACGCGAAAGACAAGATCGATCTTCGTCAAAAAATGATAAAAATTGGCAGATAGGTCAGGTTGTGACGTGGTAGACGAATATGTGGGCGACGATTTGGCATCGGATTCGGAGGATGGCATAAAGATACGAACTGCAGAAGCCAATGCCGTGAAGAAGCGACGATTGGCCAGCGGGCGGCGATTTCGTTCAGGCACCCGGTCTGAACGTTTATTGTACTACGGTTTGCAATACCCAGGCTAACAACAACAACAACCAACGATTCCAAGCCTTTTCCAGGCAGGTCCTAGCCATGGCGGATTCTCCTCGCCCTATGCCAGAAACAGTGGTTTCTGACCTAAATAGGCCAAAGACCCATTCTTCGAATGTGTAAAGACAGGCCATTGGGCCTCGGATTGCCCGGACAGAACCAAATCCAAGCAGTGAGCCAATCATGAACTGTAAATATAATATTGATAGCAGTTGTAGTATAAAAGAGCGCTTAAAACGACATATTTATTTTTGACAAAAAATTGAAGCCCCTGCTTATGTTCAAAAAATTATCAAGTCAGGCTATGCTATTCCTGTCGAATCAGAACCTGCACCAAGAAACATGAGAAATAATATTCAAATCAATATTCAGATTTTGTTAATCAATCTATATATTACAAACTTACTCCAAATAGGCCTAGTAACCGAATTGAAAAGTGGTTTGGAGCCCAGAATAGTCAGCCCACTTTATGATGCTGTCCAAAGCTGTGGTAAAAAGAGATTAAATTTGGATCTTCAATAGTTAAAATTTTACTTTAGAAAACAAAAGTTTAAGATGGAAGACGGCTGACTCATACTTAGTACCTAATGGTTTTATGTTTTCTTTTGACCTGGATGTTGAGAATCAACTAAAAACAAGTGTTGCAACTTAATCTTAAAAACAAACACTAAAATTGATGGTTGCTGTTTGTACAGTCTTTAGTCTGTTAGCTACTTTGATCAGCTAGATCTGATCCATCAGTTTAGTTGTGGTTCGAATTTTGATACGAGTTGGTCGGTTGCTCTATATGGTTTTCCCCCAATAAATACATTGTTACGCCACTCAGCCTTTTAGTTGGTTATGGTATGGACATCCAGGGATACAGCAGCTAAGGTAACTTTGTGGAGTTTAGGTAAATTATTAGAATAGGCCCGGTCTAGGAACCTGTAGTCGCTCCGCCTCTAGATTTCTACCCAGGTCCAGACAGCTGAGGTAGGGATTTAACATGAAAGTGGGTATCACCATGTTGACATAGAGTCTCATCACCTAGCGTTCCAAGGTTTTCACCGGTATTTTAATGGAAAATGGCGTTTTTTCAGTTTGCGGTTTTGTCTTTTGGCCTTACCTCGGCGTCGTATGTGTTTACAAAAGTGCTTAGACCAATGGTCAAACGCTGGCGATCTCAGGGTATCCCTTTTCTGATTTATCTAGATGACGGTTTTGGCTGTGCTAATTCGTATGAGAAAGCTATAAGAAGTGCTTCAGTTAGGACCAATATTTTGCCGGTTGGCTATAACGAAGAAAACTCTCAGTGGGATCCCTTGCAGTGTATCACCTGGTAAGGTCATGACATTGACATAAAAGCGTTTTTGTATTTTATACACCGTGTGCCTTTCAGTGTCACCGAACATGGACAAAATTTGAGCAAAATCTTTTGTCCACCTGGAATGGGTCTGGGACGCCGTCTATCTGTACGGGGTGGAACTTTTCCCCACTGTTGTTCTGAGTCAGGGCTTTGCTATTAGTGCTCTGGTTGGCGGAGTTGGTAACACTGTAGCACCATACATTGTATACTTGTCCGATTTTTGGGCACCTGCCTCGTTTCTGATATTTATCTTTCTCGGAGTAACCGTGGTGATAGTTTCGTGCTGTTGGTTGCCAGACACGAAAGGCCAGGAACTACCAGACACTCTTGAACTGAAAACGATGCCTTTGGCTTACGAAATAACTGCCACTGATAGCTTATTGGAACGAGAAGATCAAACAACTTGACATGATAGGTTTCAAAGATTTTGTAGTATAGATGACTTCAGATATATGCAGGAGGGAAAGTTTGGGGGGAGTTGAACTGACTAAATAACTGTACAATGAGTAACTCGAAGTTAATTGTGAGTATTTGGGAGTAACTGAAGAGTAGTCAGGAACACCAATGAGCAAATACACAACAATCAAGAGTAACGAAAGAGCGCCAAGAATACTTGTAGTTCTAACTAAAAGTACGGAAAATTAGGTGACGGTAAGCCATCATCATCAAACACCAGCAAACATACTCGTACTTTAAACCTACTCCAAGCCTACTCCCAGTTTAGTTTAGTTCAGTTCAATAACTGTGCTCACTATTTTCGCTTGCTCGTCCACCAACTACCTTTTCAGGCAGCACCACAGTGCTTATGTCAGAGTTCTTTTCAATAGCTCGCTTCAGTGCTTCTTCTTCACTAGAATACTTTTGCTAATAATCTGCTTGTTTATCCAAAACTTCCTCAATAATTGGATCATTGAGACAGGCTTTCCGGCACAGGATATGGAAATAAATTCTTCTGTTGGGGTCTGCTCGAACTCTTGGTCGAACTTCATTGTAGGCTTCTATTTCTGCCTCATCCTCATCATATCCATCTGCCTAATAGTCAGTCATTAATCTATCTATCCTTTTATCAAATTTTTGCTCTTTGCTCAGACTGTTTCACCAGTTTATCCCAAAATTCATCAATATCAACAGCGTGGTATGTCTCTCCACAGCTCAATTCACTACTCTTCGCGGTGCTGGCCTCCAACCTACAGTCCTCATTGTGAACGTTTTGGATGCGCCGCTGTAGGCTGAACGCTCTTGTGAGCATCAGCCCACATTGACCACAGGAGTGTGATTTAGAATTAGACATTGTCGCTGTTGGATGTCACATTGCTACTATATGATTCTGTATTAATTTCGACGGAAAAATTAACAGAATAATGGAATAGGAGCACCTTCGGAGTAGGTTGGGAGCAGCCTAGGAGTACATCAGAGCAACAATGAGCAACTCTCATTAAGTGTGTAAATATGAAAATGCTTACATGTTTGCTCTTCATATAACGATCCAAACCTCTTTTTCCAAGTTCAACACCACACTGTTGACACCAAAAGATAGCCATAGAACCAGTCAGTAAGAGAGCTCGCAAAAAGCAACCAGTCATCAGAATGCAAAAATGCAAAAATGACAAGCTAATAGCTGTTCTACTATTTAATAGATTCTGTGGTCATTAAGCCAGCTAAATATTACCTTACCTTATGCATCAATATATTTTAGGAAGATCGATCATTTTTGTCACGACAATATGATTGTGTGTTGCCATAGCAATTGAACAATTGTAACCAGAAAAACATTATTGCCATGTTTCGCTTCAACCAGCTGCAATGCCCGTTACTGAAGTTGATTAAATTTCACTTTGGACTATTACGATGAAAGATTTATTATAATAAAAAAGATTTTTTCTTGACGTAGATGAAAGATTTATTGTAATAATCACATTAATAATTAAAGTGAAATTGAAGGCTGATTACTCCAAGGCTGCTCCTATTCCGCTATTCTGTTAATTTTTCCGCCGAAATTAGTAAAAAATCATATAGTAGGAAGCTGACATCCAACAGCAACAATGTCAAGTTCTGTGATCAGTCAAATCACACTCCTGTGATCAATGTGGGCTGATGTTCACAAGCGCGTTCAGCCTACAGTGGCACGTCCAGAACGTTAACAATGAGGCCTCTAGGCTGGAGGCCAGCACCGAGGAGAGTTGTGAATCGAGCTGTGGAGAGACATACCACACTGTTGATAGTGATGAAGTTTGGGATAAACTGGTGAAACAGTCTGAGCAAAAATATGATAAAAGGATAGATAGATTAATGTCTGACTATCAGGCAGATGGACATTTGCTCATTGGTGATCCTGACTACTCTTCAGTTATTCCCAATTACTCCCAATTTACTCCGAGTTACTCACTATACAGTTATTGTTTGTAACATATTCATATGTTGCAAGAGTTCGGTATTGTGCATTTGCTATTTAAAACGATGACCAAGTGGAATTTTGATGATAGCGTATATGTGTAACTTGTGTGTAACTGTATATGAGTATGTGAAGAAAAAGAAAAAACAGAAGCAGAAAGTATTGCGAAAAAATCGTAACGGTAGCCTAGCCGTCTGATGAGTCCCCTTGGCAGGAGTCGAAACGGTTTAGCCGTTCGCAGTCGCTCTGCGCTGCCGGAACAAATCTGACAAAGAATCGCTGGGACCGTGCCCCTTTTGCCCCCGGCAGTGCGGTTGGTCGGGTATGGTGGAAACCCATTCCGGTGTTGGGGACGGCACAGGTTATCGTGACAATAGCCAATATCAAGGGATCTTTACCGGTTATTGTCGCGAAGGTTGATGGGCCAGCTTTCCTGGCTAGAGATTGGTTACACTTGGTTGGGCTGACGTTTCCAACACATGTGGAAAATGTAAACAAAATGACTGTCTGGTATGGCGAAATAGAGACGCTAGTGGACGAATTTAAAGATTTGCTCGAACCTAATCTGGGCCATATAACGGTTGTACCTCTGGCGAAATTTATTTTGAAACCAGGTTCGCAACCAAGTGTCACAAACCGCGTCCACTGTCATATGCCTTGCGCTCTATTAAGGTTAAGGCAGAATTGGACGGTTTGGTCAAAAAGGAGTGATTGCAAAGGTGCCCTACTCTGATTGGGCCGCCCCTGTGATGCCGATAGTGAAGCCTACAGGGAAGATTCAGTTTAACATTGCGACCATTGCAGTTGAGCCACAAACGCCGCTGCAACTGCTCCTCCAGTTGAACGATTTCACTTCGAGCTATTCACACAGTAATATCAAGGAATTCGCGCTCCAAAAACCAGTGCTCATTAAAAGATTATTAAAACAACAAGGACCCAGTCATGGACCCATTTATCCATTGCTTTCCACTATCAGCAAACCTATACATTTCTACTGACGGTCTGCTTTTTGAATTTGAGTTAAATTCATCGATTCAATTCGACTAATTCCATAAAGTCACTACGAACGTTAGTTTTAAAAATTTTTATTTTTTTAGTCGTTCATGTTTGCTTGTTTTTTTGCTGCGTCAGATTCGTGCTTCAAGCAAAGATTAGATTGGACTAACAAATGTTTGCCCATGTGTGAAGTGACATCTTGTTCATTGCCGCTATTTAACTACTTAACAGTTGTTAGCAAACCAGGCAAACAGCTTTTGGTTTACCATCTCAAATGATCCCGTATAATGAATATTTCAGCAATGGTGGATTAACAGTTTCACCAAATCAGAAGGCGCAGTAGGTCTGTTATGTTTGCTCAGCCCGGGCCCTCGCGTACATTTACTTGATGAAGATACTCCCAACCGCAAATGAGTGTAAACAATGGTTTAAGGTGGCGATTCCTTTTGGGTAGATGTTGTAACCACTTGCTACGGCAACTCACACGTACACATCAATAATGAATAAAATTCAATGAAACATTGCTATTTAAACTATGAACGTTCTAAGTTAGAATTATTTTATCGAAAGACCTTCTCGTCGTGGTGGATCAGATACCACTGGCAGGAATTCTTGGTTCACGGAACATCAAGATGAACTTTGATGAAACTTTTCAAATCAAGTTCTTTTAGCGTTCAAACACCCTCCGCACAATCCCACATCTCCGTTTGTCAATTTCTAACAGTTGGACAGCAGCTACATACATAGTTATAACTGCATTTGTTTGAAATATCGTGCTGAGCTCTACATTTTTGTGTTTGAAAGCAACTTTGTAGCTTTTCTCTATCGTGAGATTTTGACGTCAAAATTTATCATATTTGCAGAAATCAAATAATCCGTAATTTCTTGAGCTACGCAGGCCATAAAATTGAACTAATGGTGTCGATTTTGATGTTTCATAGAGGCCAATTATCTGAGGCCAAATATTATCCCGTAGGCTGCTACCATAAAAAAATCTAGTTTTTGCAAAAACACGACCAAATTTTTTCCAGTGATTGTGGAGCAGTTTGCAAACTTGAGGGTTGACACAGCAGATGTTTTACATAAAAATGCACGGGGACCCTTTTTAGTTGTCCCTGTAGCGGTACCAGAGTGAAACTAGCCTTACAAACTCAAGGAAAGTGACCATGGCACAAGTGAATACCGCACCAACAACACTGGAGCCGGCCGTGGAAGCTTCGCCAAATATTATATAACTTAATGAGGGGGTCACACCCGGTCACCTCAGAATAACAACTACATTAACCTAAGAGCTCTGTATGACCTACCCAAAAACACACAGACTAGTGGAGATATTAATAAAGTAAAAACAAGTTATGGGAATATAGCAGATATAGAAAGAGTAACTTATATAATTTAGGGACGGCGAAGCCAGTCAGACAAACAGTTATACAATAAATAAATGTAGCACACTCTCACCAATTATGAAGGGCAAAGACCCGCTAGCTTAACTGTGGAATGTATTAATGCTTATCTATCCCACCCTCGTCGCCAGTATACGGAATCTAATGCTCGTCTATTTACTGCAGCTCTCACATATAATGACTAAACATACCTTTTTTATAATTGTTTTTCATTCTTCAAAACACTACATCTTCGCCGTTCGGTTTTTAAAGTCTAGCTCGTCTCTCAAATTGATCTGTAGTGCGGTTGTACACTTCCGGAGGTCGACGATTACGGGTAGACCTTTTTCTCAATTTTCGACATAGGAACAATTCGGCTGGAGACCTCCTTGTTCCGCGATTCTCCGTTGTTCTATATGCAAGCAACGTCGATTTCATGACATCGTCCCAACTTTTCCATCCAATAGGTTAACTTGTAAGCCTTCTTTCACAGTGTGATTAATTCTTTCGATGACACCATTTGCGAAAGGATAAACCACAGCGGTTCTAAAGTGGGCAATACCTTGGGATGCCAAATATTCTTGAAATTCAGTGCCGATGAACTGAGGTCAATTATCCGTGACTAGAGCACATGGAAGGCCGTATCTTGAGGCAATTGTTGTATCCCTACAGGATATTATCGTCTTTGAGGTTACGCTGTTGGCCAAGGCAACTTCTACCCATTTGCCGTGGTAGTCTGCCAATACAGTCAGGAATTGTTTACCACTCGCAGCACTGGTGAATGGACCAACCGAATCAGTAGCTACTTTAATCAATGGTTTTTCAGGGATTGGTACAGGTTCGACCGGCGTAGGAAGTAGGTTGGAAGTCTTAGCACCTAGTTGACAGGCATAGCAGTGCTTAATGTATTGTTCTACATCTTCTTCTTCTTTGCCCACCAGTTGCACTGTCGTAGTGTCTTTTTTGTTTTGACGATGGCGGATGATTTTAGTGAGCAAACGTGTTGCTTTTTTTTGAAGAGATTGTGGGAGTACAACTTTGACTTCATCTTTAGCTAGACACTGCTTCCATATGAACAAATCCTGTCGTATCTTATAAAAAGTGAAAAACGCCTTCCTGCAGTCACTAAGGCAAAAGCAGTCCGAAACAGGTGAGAGCCAATGCGCGGTGAACGCTCTCACCCGCGGAGAACTATTCCCTGAAGATCCTGCCTGGTTGTCCAAAGAAGTACAGCCAGCTTTGCTCTATCTGTGCTGCAACATAGCCACAGAAGGTTTTATCAGAACCTCTCTGGCTCTGCTATGCACAGAAAGATCACTGCAGTAGCCCGCGGATCTCCGTGGAGATACGAACAGCATTTACATCAAGAAAATGAAGTAAACGCGGTCTAGCAGGCTGATTCACGAAGGATGAATGCTTGTATCCTTCGTGGATCCGCCTGCTAGCCCGCGTTTACTTAACTTTCTTGATGTATTTAATAAAAACGTTGGACATCCTGATCAAGATTGGAAAGTTTGGGGCAACCTGATAATACATTATCTATTTATCTTTGAAATAGTTTTGTCAGCTTTGGTGTATTGCTGCAAATCTTCAAGTGCAAAGGCGGTGTTTTCTTCCGTAACACTATTATCAAATCATGTGGCTCATCTTCATTGCATCGTTGGTTTAATTTTCCAGTCCAGAAAGATAATCAGCAACTGTATTCTCGTAAGCAGGCTTCTATTAAACATTATAATCGTACTCCAAGGATCTTAAGTACCGTCTGGCCAGTTTTAGTGCTCGTCTTTCTCTTTCTCTTAGACAGGTCAATAACATGGAACGTGCCTGATGATGTGTTCGTAGGATGAAAGATCGACCAAACAAGTAGACTTGCCAATGTCCATAAGCCCATATTGCTGCCAAAGCTTTTTCGCTTACGGAGTAACTTTTCTCGGGAGCAGATAAAGTCCTTGAAGCAAAAGCAATCATCCTTTCGGCACCTCATTGAACTTGACCTAATACGGCTCCCAGTCCAACATCTGTTGCATCTGCCAACACTTTAGTTTCAGCAGAAGGATCAAAAGTTTCAACGCCGAGACAGACACTATCATATTCTTCAGCTGTTGGTAGGCATGCTCACATTCTGGAGACCGCACGATTTTTTTTGTGGCCGTGGCTGCCAAATCTCTCAGAGGTTGAGCAACAGTAGTTTGGCACGAATCGTAAGCAGTAAGGACAAATGCCTTGGAATCTTTCGAACTCTTTATTGAGTCATTGTTTAATTCGCATTTTTTTACTTCCACTCTGGCATTGGCCTTTTCCAATTTACTCAGAACGCTATGCAATCTTGTATCGTGTTGTTCTTGGATCTATTCGAAAAACAGGATGTCTTCCTGATATACGATGATCCCGTCAACTCCAGTCAACATAAAATCCATGGTTCTCTGAAAGCACTGGCTGCGACCATTAAACCCATTGGCATCTTGTTGTAGCAGTACAGTCTATTCTCTGTCAGGAATGCAGTATAATTGCGACTCGTTTCATCCAGCTTTGACTGAAAGTATGCTTTCTTTAAATCAATTTTACCGAAAATTGTTGATCCTTGTAGTTTGTGCAAACTTTCTTCAACGCCGGTTAGAAGACATTTGTCGTCAACAACACATTGTTTAGTTGTCGTAAATCACATTTTCTCAGCTTGCCGTTGGGCTTCGTAGCAACAACGAAAGGATGTAACCAATCTACTTTTTTCACTTTTTCTATGGCGTCATCCTTTTCTACCTGATTCTTTCATTACTGGACATTTCAGGGCAATAGGTATCTTCCACAATTGTTGGATGAAACCCCATGGTTGCACTGAAATGGACAACCCTACTGCAGTATCAATATGCAGTTCACTGGGAAAACTCCCACGGGAGATATTATACACAGGAGATAGAGAGAGAATGGAGAGAACACAACTGTACACGTCAAGGGAAAACACACTGAAGGGAGATAAAACCTCCTAGGAGAAGCACCGTCTGGCTGGGGTGTTCCAAACATGTTGCTCCAAAGGGGGTCCCCAACCAATCCTAGGCCTAGCCTATAGGTGGAACTACATGACACGTTGGCAGATGCCCGAAGTTAAGTAAGTCAGGTATTAGCTCGGGTTTACTAATAGCCGCAAATAGCGAGACTGACCGTGTGTCAGTCTCCTGCGTTACAACGCTAACAGATGACCCCCACGCCGCAAATTGGTATCCACTCGAAACGGAGTATGCTCACTCGCTGTATACTTGTGTATAAAAACTCAACAGCGCAAGCAGTATTAGCAAATTTTGTGTCTGTTTCGAGCTTTAAAACACAAGCATTTCTCTGATTTATTGGGCCTAATTTAGGGGGCTTAGGGCATGCAAAGTGTATTATAAGTATACTTTATAGCACACCTTAGCGTGCATTCACTGATTTATACGCATGCCGTGTGGGAAGCTTCGAGTGTGTTCGCGCACACGTGCCACGCACGAGGGCTTCCTTCATTCCTTAGTGAACAGCGCTAAGGTGTGTTGTAAATTACTTATACAACGATTAAACCTATCCTTAATTGATGAAACCTTACTTGTTTATGTTGCAGCTGACAGATATGTCCAGGCAAATTTCAATGTAAAGCGGCAGCAATATCATTGCTTGCCATGGCTGGGAGGTAGAGATGAGCATTTCGGCCCGTCGGCCCGGCCCGGCGCGGCCCGGCCCGCGGGCCGGGCCGGGCCGACATCCATTTGTTAGCGGGCCGGGCCGACAAAATTTTATAACTGCGGGCCGGCGCGGGCCGAAACGGGCCGGTTCGACCATAGAAAATGTTCTAAAATCGCTAAAATTAGCTAAATATCTACTCATTCTATCTATTTTGCAGCAAAATTTAACATTTTGTAGCATAATTTAGCGTTTCCATATTGCATTGGAGCCTTTGAAATAATATTGTTAGTAAAATTTTGGAAATTTTCTTTTGGCGAGCCGGGCCGGGCCGAATCTTGAAGCGGGCCGGGCCGGGCCGAAAAATTTTGCCAGCGGGCCGGGCCGGGCCAGGCCGAGCAAGATTTTGGAGCGGGCCGGGCCGGGCCGGGCCGAAAAAATCCGGCCCGTGCTCATCTCTGCTGGGAGGCTTATTTTTAACCTATTTGATTCAGTTTTCATCAGCGCCTGATTTGATTGGACTTGATATATATATATATATACTGTTTAATTATTGGATTGCCCACTGCCTATTGCCTCCCATTGCGTTATTGGTCAAAGCTGGGTGAGTGGGCCGTCAATGGCTCGTCCACCTCAGCCGCTGCCTGATGGGGGCGATCCTGCCCCTGGCCGAAGTAACGATGATGCCAATGATGAAGATGCTCATTTCAGTTCAACAGCCGATGCCAGTGAAAATGCCCGGAAGGAGTTGATCCAGAGGACTGGCTACATGGCCATTCCGGACGAATACCAGGAAGAAACCACCCAGAGGTTAGTCGAGTTGCTGGACGATGGCAATGAGAGGGAGGTGCTGCCCGACTTTGTCAGGAGGGCGGGTAAATTCCACCTCAAATTGGTCTACGGTGGAAAGGCCCTGCGGGACCGAATCCTCAAAGATGGGGTCAAATTGGGGAACATCCTGGTGTCCCTGGAAATGCCAAAGGAGGAGGAGCGGATGTATTTGAACCTCCGTACAATCTATTTGTACAACATCCCCATCACAGATTCTGACGATCACGTGGCACGATGGTTAAGGTCCCTGGGGTATGAGAAGGCATCCCCCTTCCGGTGGACATACTATAAGGGTGCTAACGGCAGGAGGACTACGATGCGGGACGGAGGCCGATCAGTGGTTATCAAGGTACCCAAGTGCATATAGTCCCGGGGTATGCGGCCTATAACCCTGAGGGAATGGACTTCCAGCACAGGGTCCAGGTGTGGTACCCGAGTTGGGGCACCTGGTGTAATAGGTGTTTCAGCTCGGGCCACTACCGGAGAGAATGTGAGGGGGAAGCGGCTATCCCGCGGCACCAGCCTAGACAAAGGGACTCCCTACCCCCGCGGCGGTGGGAAATCCCTAGGACGGATACCCAGGAGGGTGTTGGCCCAGGCCCCTCGGAACCCGGCAATGGGGAGGTAGAGGCCATGGACTTTCTCGGAATTGCCCAAGCGATGAAGCGGGTCCCCCCCTCCACCCCGCTGGAGGATACAGTGGCACTGGAGGGATACTCCACGGCGGAGGAGGAAGAGGAAACACCAGCGGTGGGATCGGAACAGTGGCCGAGGTCCCAATCGGCCCTCTCCCAGATGGCGGCCAAATCTCTCGATTGGAAGGGCCTTCTGCAGGCGAAGAGTGAGCTGTACGGGAATCAGTACGGGAGGAAGATTATCCCCTTCTTCACCAAGAAGTTCCCATTCAGCAACCACCACGGGACTGGCTTTGAACTGAAGGGGACACGGTACAAAACCAATGAACACCACTTTTTCTGGCGCAAGGCACTCTTGATGGAGGATAAGGTGGGGTGAAAAAATCCTGAAGGCGAGGAGTCCGGGGGAGGCCAAGGCCCTCGGGGAACAGGTTCAGGGAAAGCCGGAACAGGTGCGGGTATGGGATTGAACAGGAGAAATTTGATGCGATGTGGGAGGGGGTGTCGGCTAAGTTCAGCCAGAACCCGGACGTCAGGGCGGCCCTTTTGGCCACGGACGGGTGCCGACTGGTGGAGACGAATCCCTCTGATCAAGTGTGGAGCTGCGGGCTAGGGATCACGGACCCCATGGTCTTCGAGCCCCAGAAGTGGAGAGGGAGAAACGTGTTGGGGGACATGTTGACCATGCTGAGGGTCAAGATGTTGCGGGTCCCAGAACTCCGGGCCGAGCTGGAAAACATCCCCCGGTCGGGTGCTCAGAAGCGGCCCTTGGACAACGAGTCAACTACTGGCAATGAGGAGAAAAGGCTGAAATAAGTCCTCCCCTTTCCTGTTTGGTTTCAGTAAAAGATGACTCCCCTTACCTTGACCAGCACTAATGCAAATGGTTTCAACAGAAATTCTAAAATTGAACTTCTTTTCAATTTGGTTCGAACAAATGATATAGTTTTGTCCAGGAAACTAATTTTCACTGCAGAAATATCTATTTTGAACAGGTGTTCGCAACAAGGTTTAAAATTTTCCACTCGTATTATGCTGGCCAGGGAGGGGGAGTTTGTGTTTTGTTAAACCATAAATTAGCAGGAAAGTTTGAACTCATGCTTGAATTGGAAGGGAGGCTGATTTTTATTAATGCAAAAATTGGAGTAAGAAAATTTTCGCTTGTCAATGTCTATGCTCCGACAGATCCTGCAAAAAGACCGAATTTTTTTCAAAAAACTATTTAAAATTCTTGAGGAAAAAGTCAAGAACAGTGATGGTTTAATTTTAGGCGGCGATTTTAATTTTGTGTCGGATTTAGAATTGGATACAGAAACCAATTCTAGATCCACTTACCTGCATGCAACTGCTGGTAAAGGCCATTTTGAGAAGATTCTGGAAAGGTTTGATTTAGTGGATATTTATAGAGAAAAATATTCGAAAAAGAAAGAATTTAGTCATTACAGTAGAAATCATAACTGTGCAAGCCGGCTAGATCGCATTTACACTAGTCGAAAAAATTCGGCTGCTTTCACGTCCATAAATTATACGCCGACCTCATTTTCAGATCACAGTATTGTTACATGTAATATTACTGATTCACTTTTTTCTCAACCAAGAGGTCGGTCGTACTGGAAATTATCCCTAGATTGCTTTCAAGACTTTTCCTTTGAAGAAGATTTCGCACTTGCTCGTTTTGAGGCACAGCAAAAACTCGAAAATTGTCCAGATTCCGAAATCTTCGCGGAATGGGCGAATATTAAGGAAGCTATGAAGAATTTGTTTAAATTTCATGGAAAAGTTATCGCGCAAAGAAAGAGAGCAGAAAAACGAAAATTGCAGGATGAATTGTGTGTGGCTTTGCATGCTCGAAACAAAGAAAAGCAGGCAATTTTGCAGCAGCAAATTCGGAAAATTGAAATAAAAGAAGTTGAGAAAATTTTAGGCAGGCACAAGAAGGAAGAAATTTCGGATTCTTTTTCAATTTTGCAAGCCAAGAAAATAGAGAAAGTTGAGGGGGAGAAACGCTACTTTTACTCTTTAAAATCTTCTACTGGCAAAATTATTACAGGAAACAACAATATATTGGGTGAAATGCGCTCTCAATATGCAAACTTGTTTAGCAGCGCTGGAATAGATTGGCAGCAATTAAAGACCTAAAGCAATCCGAAACTCTCCTTTTTTCCTTGTTTCGTTTCGTTTCGTTTCCTTGTTCTAGATTTAGTAATTGGTATCAATTTTGAGCGTATAAGTGGTTGGTAATCTGCTTTTTCTTTATTTTCAGCTCACAATTTACAAGAAGATTAAAGAACTAAGAAGCTTTCATACGTTAAAATACTTTAATTTAGTAATTAAAAGGAATATATGTGGTTTATGCTGTCTCTGGTTGTTCACTGTTACTTTGTTAAATGCGTTTGGATTTATTATGTGCTGTGTTTTTCGGGTGCTGTTAGTATAAGTATATATCATTTATGCAATTTATCGGCTAATTGTTCATTAACTTTTCATTCCTTTGTTGTTGATCATTACAGTATGCCATAATTGTGCTGAACAGTAAACAAAGACCTGGGAGGCTTATTTTTGGTGTGCAGCAGAGCTGTCTGGTTTGGAGCTCTGCTGTACACACTGCCGAAGCATGCAGGAAACTGTATGCTTCAGCAACTTAGATTAGAGATAGGCCTCCTAGCGTGGACTTAGTTATACGCACGCTACACTGTGCATTATCTGATTTGTATGCACAGCCTTTACACAGTAAAAGTGCAAAAGAGTTGTATAAGGATGTGTCACGTTTACAATAGATAGAGTATGTCTGCTGTCATAATTTGATATACTGTAGAGGCTGCTGACAATGAATTGTATAGAAATTTCAGATAGTTGAAAGCTTGGAGCCGAAATTAAAGAGAAAAGCTTTTGCATCTTGTTCTGGATCAATATTCTTCTGATCACCTTCACTGCAAACTTTCTGATCATACTTATATACTCTGTTATGAATCAACATGCATATTGAATCGTCCCTTCTGTTCAACCTTTTGGTTCTGTTATCTGCGGCTGCCTTGGGAACTGCTCTAACCGGAAATTACATCTTCAAGCTTTCAAACAAGTTCAGTTTGCCCTGCGCTCCTCCCAAAGGATCGCGTAGAGGTAGAGTTATCCAGACATGTGCACGAGGGGAAGTGAAGGGCGGCCGAAGGCCGCCGAAAAACCGGATTTTTCCGGTTTTTTACCGGAAAAATCCGGATTCTGGGGGGGGTGAGGGACCACTCTGGGGGGGGTGAGCTCAGGTCTGGGGGGGTTTAGTTCTTATGTTTTGCCGAGCTTACACCGGGCTTGCACAGAGTTGTCTGAGTAAAGTTGGGGTAACGTTCCAGTAATGTTAACCAATGTCAAAGAACACGGACTAATTCCCGTTTTTATCGATTCACAGTACTCGAAGCGGTCGCATCGAATTGGCCCTCCAATCTAGACATGACTAATTTCGAGTACTGTGAATCGATAAACACTTAACTTAGTCCGTGTTCTTTGACATTGGTTAACATTACTCTAATATTACCCCAACATTACTCAGACAACTCTGTGCAAGCCCGGTGTAAGCTCGGCGTATGCTCAGTGTATACTCAGTGTTAGCTCAGAGTATACTCGGCGTTGGCTCGGAGTTGTCTCGGTGGTAACTCGGAACTATTTCGGAGTGACTCAAAACTCAAAGCCGAGGTGGTTGAACAGGTGAGGGTAAACTAAAAGCAAAGGTTGGAAGATGATCAGGAGTTTTGAAGCAGAATCAGAGCAGGTTTGGAGTTACGTATAAGAAAAAAGCCAATCTTAGCCTGACTTGGCTACAGCCCCCCCCCAAAACGGGGGCCCCATTCTCCTACCCCCCACCAAATGCAAACCCCTTTTGCCCCCCCCCCAAAACGAAGGAAGTATGCTTGTCGACCCCCCACCAAACGGGGAGCATTCGCGTATTGTGGTCGGAACACCGTTACGCAATGCCAAGAAGAGAAGCCCTCTAGTGGCTAACTCTTCTTCCTCTAATATATAGAAGAATGTCATGGACTCTTGGTCATAGTGTTTCAAAAACAGCACAACTGGGTACCACCACCTTAAGGAGGTACAA